>JANHGL010013910.1:69894-84473 GCA_024611195.1 Ceyx melanurus | reverse complement strand
GCTCCCCCCTCAGCCTCCTCTGCTCCACACTGCCCATGCCCAGCTCCCTCAGCCTCTCCTCACACCCCTGCTTCTCTCAGCTCCTCTGGACACCTTCCTGTCCTGTCCTGGGGGCCCAGAGCTGAGCCCAGCACTGGAGATGAGACCTCACCAGGGCTGAGCACAGGGGCCCCGTCCCTGCCCTGCTCCTCCACGGTTGCTCACTCCAAGCCACTCTGTGTGGCAGGAGCGTTGCCACTGACAGGGACAATATTAATGGGCTGCTATCAGCTGGTTGTTGTTTCAAGTGTATCTTAATTCACTGGGTAGTTCTGAGCCTAAATTCCCTGGCTCTCAGCTAGTGACACAAGGCAGTGCACTGGAGACAACGTTCCCTGCAGAGATCACAGCCTGTGCTGGCCACACCAGGGAAATATTTTCCAGTGATGGAAACGGTCTGGAAGAAGAAACAAAACATGAGCACGCAGCAAGACGTTGGCTTTTCTTTCTTTCTTTCTTTCTTTTGGGGGGTCGGTTGTTCCATCTGACTTGGAATCTGCTGAATTGGTTCATTGTTTGCAGAGGGCTCTGAGCAGAATTAATGATGCACAGGCAGGACGAGGGGCTGTTGTGCAAATGCTGCGGCCAGACATTCTCCAAGATCTGTAATCTAATTTAGCTCGGAGAGTTAATGATTTTAATGATTTGTTGTGATCTCAAAACAACTGTTAGGAGATAAATCTACATCATTAAACCTATTATGGTGTTTTTGCTTCATTTAGCAAATGGTGTTTTTTTGTTCTGAAGACGCCCACATTTTAAACAAGCTGAGAGGTCAGCGGCTGAGGGGAAGGAACAATTTATCCCCAGCTCCCTGGGAGACTGAAATGAAAGGTGTCCTTGGGAAGAAAACAATTCTTCACCAATGTTATTGACTATTTGATAAACAGAGAGCTCTGCTCACTCTGTGAAGGGTGTCACTGCGTGAGCACCGGGCAAGGCTTCTGCAGACAGCACCGAGCCGAGGGTTCGGGATCGCTTGGTTTAAAATCCAGTTACTTCTCAGGGAACCACCCCGGGCTGCTGAGCAAACTGACACTGCAGTTTTCAGCAAGAAAAAGATGTCGACGTTGAGCAGGTTTTTAGCAGCTGGTTAGCTCTGGGTGGGGTGATTCACTTCTAGTTCTGGAAAGACGGGTCCACATCCCTGAGCACAGCAGGAGATGAACTGACAACTCCACGGAGAAAGCCAAGTACCACTAAAAACCCCACATCCTCCAGCAGCTACCCACACACCAACACCCAGTCTGAACAATACATTCAGGTAAGACTGATATGAGGTTTAGCACATTTAATGTGCATTTAATTCATTAACTCCTCAAAATAAGGTGCATAATCCTTCCACGTAGCAAACACCCGAGGCCACGGACACCCGTGGACTGACTTGCATCATCTGCTGCACCTCTCACACCCCCGGGGACAGGGCCAAGGCTGAAGCCCTGAGAAGTGGCCTCAGCTGCAGAAGGAAGGTGGGGAGAGCGTGGTCACAGCCAGCAGCGGGTGTCTGGCTGCGGCCACGTCCCCAGGCATTATGATGCTGATGAGGGGCTGGAGTTGAGCTGCACTTTCATTGTGCTCTCCCAGCCCAAGTTTCCTCCAGTCTGCTCTGTTAAAAAGCCTTTTATGCTGACTGTGAAGAGGATGTGAAGAGGAGAAGCAGAGGATGGATGTTTCCTTACTTTTTGTGTCAGTTACTTACAGAGAAGAGAGCAAACAATCAGCCTCTTCCCTGCCACTTTCAGGGGTCTATTATGATTCTGCTACATTCGCTTAAGCTAAATATTTTATAAATGTAAAATACAGAGTAAAGAAAAAATAAACATTCCTGTGAACAGCAACGACTGTTTTCTTGCCCAGCTCCTTGGTCAGGGAGGAGTATTCAGTTAGTTCCTCAGATGTCGCTGAGGATCCACTGCAGCTGCCAGCCGCCCAGCAGGGCTGCCTGGCACAAGGCGAAGGGAGGATGCAGGGGGAGGGAAATGCATTTGTCTGGGGGGAAGTTAAGCTCCCACAGGGGCCTGAGCTCTGTCCTTGGAGCCTTATAATCCCCTGCCCTGCATGGATAGCACAGACATGCCACTTCAATAAAGCAAAGTAAATAAAGAGCGGGGAAAATTCCTTTTGGTTGTGTTTATTTTGAGGAAGTTTCTTTCTTCAGCTCTGAACATTGGGAATGGATTTTATTACCCACTGGGACATCTCCAATGTAGCAATTGAACTTAAGAGGGAAAAAATGTCCTGTCCTGCCCTTCCACAGCACAGCCAGGAGCACACTCAGAGCCCCCACCACCACCCTACCTGCTCCCCACCACCATCCCCTGTGGCCAAACTCAACACTTAACCTAAAGTAGATCCTCATTTACACCTTTTAGTCAATCACACAAATCAATAAACTCACATCTCTAATTACCAAGTCATAATGTGGAGGAATTACTTTCCTAAGCTGCTGATAGCAACAGTAATGACCCCCAGGATGGTCCCCACTCCCAGCCCTACCTGCACAAGCTGCCAGAGCATCTCCCACGAGCGGGGCCAGCCCCAGTTCCACCCAGCACACACTGGCCAGCCCCTCAGGACAGCTCTGCACTCAGGGCTTTAGGAGGAAAACCTGAAAGTCTGTAGCGAAGAAGGATTTGGGCATTTGTATTCTGTCTTGGAGAGAGGGAGGAAATAAAGAAACCCTTCCAAAGAAAGAGCACTTTTCAACCTCAGGTGGGAAAAATATATTTTTTTTTTTCTAATTTGAAGCTTAGATTAAATTTCAAGGTCATTTTGTTGTATTCCAACCTGTGCAGCCTTTACTCAGCACTGAGTAGTTGGGAGTTGATTCTTTCTGAGCATTTTGGTACAGAAAACATCTGGTGTTACACTCGAAGTCAATATATGTAAATTATACTAATACAGTTGAAAATGTGATGGCTTCGTGATTGCACCTGCCCAGGAGAGCCATAGCTGAAGATGCAGTGCTCTATTTTCTGGGGTTACTCATATGATTTTACAGTTTCCTATCTGACAGGAGACACCCTGTTCATCATCCTGACCACTCCTCCCGTGCCAACTGTTGCAGCCGTGCCTGGCTGTGCTCTGATAGTCGGAAACTACCCTCCAGGTAGAACAAATGTTGGTTTATTTGCTGGGTGGAAATTTGTTAAATAAATCATAGATTCATAGTGGCATAGGAAATGAGCAATAAGCTGTGCCTGGAAGGTTAGGCATATTGTACTCCAAAATAAGCAGGAGGCCACTTTGCAATGCAAAGGAGAGGCGTCGGGAGATGGGAAGACACATCTGTTAATCCTTTCTCCCCAGCACCCAAAAGGTGGTTTCTCTGAGTCCCAGCAGAGCCCCGTTCTGACACCAAGTGCCCCTGGTGAATTAGCAGCAGTGGCTCCTCTGCCCACATCCAGCTGCCAGAGGAACACCGTGGGAGCTGCTTCTTGGGAAGCTCTGCTGCCCTTGGCTGCCCGGCCGTGGCCCAGGATGGGGCTGAGGGTTCCATCCTGCTGGGAGCCCTGGGTGCTTTCCCACTGTGAAACACCCCAGGGTGTCACTGCTCTGGAAGGGCTGACATTAGTCAGGGTTACAGCCCAGGGTGTGTCTTATTTGACAATTACTGATGAGTTTCCCTTAGACAAGAATCCAGAGAAAGGCTGTTTATGAAATCTTCCTTCAAAGTGACATCTGATAAATTTAAATTTTAATAAGTTTAGCACTGCTAACCCTTCCAAACATTTAGTATCATCTTTACAACCCTTTTGTTCCTCTTCCTGATCATTCTACCTGGAAATATTTAAAGCAAGCATTTGAAAATACACTGCAAGCCTGTACATCTCTTACTAACCTGAATCACTGCTGGCATCAAACACCCTTCTCAACGAGAGGTACAAAGCAGGAGCTGTTTCTGCTGCAGAGTAAGGGCCTTTGGAGCAGCTTCCCTCACCACAACCTGGTTGTTTTCAGAGGCAGAGCCATCCTGCAGCACAAGCACCACCAAACCCCCAGGGCTGCTGCCAGCCAAGCCCTTTCCCTCCCCAGCAGCAGGACGAGCTCCCCATGGAGACCCTGCTCCCTCTCCAGGAGCAAGGGGGGTCTGGGCAGCTCAGCACCCCAGAATTCTGGCACTGGGGGTTTTAACTCCCCCGTTCCCTGCATCTCTATGGTGGGTCCTAGATGCTTCTTGAAGGGGGCTCCCAGAGTCCCTAACAGACTTGGGCATGAAATCCCAGCTACTCAGCCTTCCTGCAAGGCTCACGCGGAGTTTGCTGTTCCTCCCACACTCAGAGGGCTCCTTCTCCAACAATTGGCAGCTATTGCTATTTTTTCACCCTTAAACTACTCAGAGAAGAGAAAAAAGCAGCGAAAGCAAGGCCAGAGCAAGTTCAGCTAAAGCAGAAGGGATGCTCACTGCTGCAGGGCAGTTCAAACTGAACTACAATGTAGTTTAGATAAACAAGGATTAATTATCTTTCTGTTAGTCTGCGAGGCAACTGATATCACATATAATTAAATTATTTTGCAATTATGACTTTGAGGGCTTAACCAAGAAGGATAATAAAGGTAGGATGGGTTTGGTTTTTTTTCATATCTTGCAAAACAGTTTCACGTTCAGACTCTTTTGGTTTCCTGCATTAGCTTGTGTAAACTGTGCCAGGGCATGTTTCCCTCTTCTTTTATTTGCCCATTGGGTCGTTTACTTATTGGAATTGAAGTCAGAAATGGTTTGCTCTCACAAGCAGCACTGAATTTCTAATAAATATGTAAATAATATATCTCTGAGCTGTTGCCTTTGGCGTGTGTTCATACATTATCCTGTGCAGTAGTTAGTCTGCTGTGAACACAAGCTTGTTTGAGTTGGAAGGGAGATCCAGGATCTAAACAGAGCCCGGGAACAGCATCACCCTGCACAGCCTGGCAGGTGCTGCCCAGCACTGCAGAGGGTACCACTGAAAACATCTCAGCAGAGAAAAGAAACGAGATGAGCTGAGGCCAGGGTGCAGGGAATGGCAGCTCAGCCCTGGGGAGGGAGCAGAGCTGAGCCAGGGGATGTGACAGAGCAGGGATTAGGAAAATCAGCAGGAGGATCTTGGGGGTTGGCAGCTGATCCTTCAGGGCACAGAGTGACCTGGGGACAAGGGAGATGCCCAGACACTCAGACTGTGCCCACAGAAAAGAGCCAATGCCTGGGAATGCAGAAGTGCAAGTGCTCAGCCAAACTCCTCCTGGCTCCAAGGAACCACTGGAGATGCTGATTGCAAAGCACAGTGTGTGAGCACGAGGTGCCCTGCCCAGGGGATGCAGTCAGCTCCTGCCTGGGAGGGCCCTTTCTATTTCCATCCAGCTCCGAGGAGGAAAAGTCTCCTCTGGTTCCTCCAGCTCCTGGCTCCGAGAGCTCTGCGAGGGGGGTCAGGGACTGTCACTGCTCAGCATGTCCTGGCAAGAGACAGGACCTGAGGGAGCTGCTGCATTTCAGCTCAGCCTCTGTGACCCAAGCCCAAGTGCAAAGCCCAGCAGCTACAACTTGCCAGTGCTGAACTGCAGCACTTCTGCCAATTTCTTCTACCTTTTGCTATTTATTTTTCCTCTTTTCTGCTTGCTGTCCTCAAATAGAAGCCAAGAAGGGTGAGCACTGGCCCTCCTAAGGTTTGGAAATCTCTGTGTCCTCAGAAAACTCCTACCCCTGTGCCCACGGATGGTTTCCACCCACCTTTGCTCCCCAGCCCAGAGGGGATCCAGAGCAGTTTGCTCTTCACACCGTCCCTTTCCAGTAGGAAACCCATTTGTGGTAACGGGGGAAGCAACGTGCCCAGGTCTGCCCGTGGAAATAGCCCCAGCTCTGCTTCCCTGGCTGAGGCTGGGCTAAGGCAAAGAAGATGGAGAAAAGCAGCTGTTATTTATTTGGGGGAGAGCAGAAGGTTATGAATTGCAATTAACCAATGAGATAATGAATCTCTGCACTCACAGTAGATCCATAGGCACTCAGGACACGAGGTAATTCCACCCCTAGAAGCATTTTCACATCTAATGGCAGAGGAATGTTTAGCACTCCTGGTGCTTTATCAACCAACTGCCCCACTGCAGCTACTTGGCCTTTGCAGATTATTTTCTCAGGGATTTTCTCATCACGCCGCTGATTAATTACTCTAATAATCATAATTTTTCTTCTAATAAAAAAACCCTCTCCCCATTCATTAACTACATTGCAGGTAGGTGACAGTGGTAATTATACTCTGGAAGTACTTCTGAATTATCTTTTCTAATCCAGCCCGTGCTGACATTTTTGAGAGAAAAACAACATTTTGTCTTTCTTTCATCAGCAGGGTAACATTTAAATATGCAAACAGTGTCAAAGCCTGCCCTCCAGGCGTTCTCCTCAGCTATGATTTATGAGCTGTGGCCATTGGATTTGCTATCATAGACCTCCAAAGGTCATTAGACAAAGAGGTTTTCCCTCCAGGGGTCCCTTGCCATCTTTATCTTCTGATATTTTAATTTTTTTGTTGTTGCTGTTTCTCTTGAAGCATCCATCAGATGTGCTGGGAGTTGCCCCATATGCCTCTCTATTTATTATTTATTTATTCCGGAGGGTAGAAATCCCAGGCAATGCTCCAGCTGCAGAAATCCCATCAGGGATCCCACGGGGTCAGATGGGCACATTTAGATTCCCAGGTGTCTGAGACACCTTCAGTCTCAGGGGCTGCAGCTCCTGCCTTTGAGGAGGGGAATTTCCACCTAAGGGCCTGACTTTGGAGCTCTCATGGAATCACAGAGTGCTGGGGGCTGGAAGGGACCTCTGAGGATCATTGAGTCCAACCCCCCTGCCAGAGCAGGACAGAACTGGAGCAGATCCCTCCGAAATGCATCCAGACAGGGCTGGAAAGTCTCCAGAGCCCCTCTGGGGAGTCTGCTCCAGGCTCTGTCACCCTCACCCTCCTCACACACAGACTGGGGATGTAAAGAGGGAGAAAATGATTATATATATTATATATATTAGTATACTTAGCAATATTAACATACAGGAAATATTGTCCCTATACACCCTGAGCAGCCACAGCTGCTGGGTGTCATCACAGACACACAGGAGCTCAGAGTGAGCATGGGAATGAACACAGAGCAGCTCCCAGGAATCCCTCTCCGTGGCCATTTACCCCAAAAGGACTGGTTCAGATCCAGCAGAGTCAACTGCAAACACCTGACTGTGAAATTCAGAACATGAACTGACAGGAACAGTGGATGTGAGTGGGGCTGAGGGCAGTGCTCATGTGCTCAGCCCTTCCAGGCACTTTTTTCCTCCAACTAATCTTTCTTTTGCAGTGGATCAGTAACCTCTAACAAAAGATCTGTCCATTTTAATCATGCTCTTCCTTCCTCCTTCCACCCTCTTACATCCACAGCCACGTTTCCTTTGTTGATCCCATCGCAGAAGCCTCGGGGCTTTAGAAAAGTCTTTTTCAGCATGATTATATACATCTCTTCAACCTTCCTTGCCCCTTTCCTTTTTGCTGCCACTCACCATTACAGAGCTCCAACGCACTGCAAACTGGATGTGACAACAACGTTCTAGATGGGTACTTTAATATATCTATAAATAAAATCAGTAGATACACAGATCTATCTGTGCTTTTCCAATGGCAACAGAGAACTGCACTGTTTGCACATTTCTACCTCAGCTGGTGACTTGGCTGCTGTGTTCTGGCTTTGGAGGCCACTCGGGCAGCTCCCAGCCAGCTCCAGACAGGGCTTTGCTGCAGGATCCAGCCAACCTGCAGAGTTCCTGCTGCCAACTGTGGGATGCCTGCAGACTGCTCTGACTTCAGCCTGAGTGTTCCTGCAGGTGAAGCTCCACCAGGCAGAATCTCTGCTGTAAAAATTCTGCTGCCTTCTTTCTTCTCCCCTTTATTAACTCTTATTTCTTCAGGACACCTTGGCTTTTTTTTTTTTTTTGCTCCACTAAAGTCAGGGAGAACCTTCCCACTGAAGGCAAAGGAGACATTTTTACACTAAATTTAGGTCAAAATCAAATAAACCCCTTTTGATGAAAACAATTTGTGCACCAGGTACCCCACAGGATTGAATTCCAGCTGTGACAGAAAGATGAGACCCTCTGTGTGATCTCAGCTATCAAAATCCACTAGATGTTGTTTCCAAAGCACTGCCCTTACATTATGAAAAGCATGATTGGGGTGTGATTTATGCTCACACCTCTGGAAATGCAGCAGATCACTAATAGTAAAATTAAATCTAATAGTCTAGATGATAGAAGGTATTATATAGCTGACTATTGTCTGCTTATTATAAGTAGTAAACTACTACAAGGTATATAAAATGTCAGCTGTAAAATGAGAACTGCAGTGAGGGCAGTAAAACCCCAGCTGGTCTCCCAGTTTGCATCCCTGCCAGCTCATCCCAAAGTCCCGTGTAACCTTCAGCCAGCTCTCTCAAGATTGTTTGCCCTACTTAGGACAGAAATGGAAAGGCCTTGGGAAGTGTTCTCCCAAAGAGCTGCTCCCCTCCTGCTGAGCTGCTGTGACACGGCAGGCAGGGTCTGTAATGAGCACAGGGATGGGCAGGATGCAGCAGCTCAGGGACATGCTCCTCAGACAGCTGTGCCCCCCCTGCCCTGCTCTGCCTCCACACCATGCCCACAGACAGCTCCTCTCACATCGGATCACGCCACGGAGCACGTCTGGAGGCACTGCACTGAGGGACTCCTCTTTGCCAGGCTGTGCAGAGGCTCCTCTTGATCTTTGGCTTAGTTGCAAAAATACTGGGTCTTGAAAACTTATTTCAGGGCATTTGAGTTGAGAAAGAATCATCGAACGGGGTGGAAGGCACCTCTGGAGATCACTGAGCCCAGGGACTGCCAGCACAGTCCTGGTCCCCACCAGTGACCTTCCCTGGTAACAGCTAAAGGTTTAGATCTTTGCTTACCCCAGTCAGAGCTGCTGCCTGATGACTCTGCAAAGCACCCAGTTGTTCAGGTACCGGTTACCCTCAGCAATAAAGCAACTGGGAGCTCCCTACCAAGTGGGGGCCAAGGGGAGAGCTGCCTGAGCTCAGCTGGGTGCAGAGCTGGGGGACAGAAACCAGTGCTTAGAAACACACTAATAAAATCTGACATTTGGATCTCAAAGAGCTCCCGAGCTCCTGCTGTCACCAAACAGCCCAGTTCACTCAGTCCCTCGAGATACCAAAGGACCCCACGCTCACTGAGCACTGACTCAGAGGAGCCCGTGTGGCAGGGGAGCAAACACAAATGGAAATGATCTGCTGTCAGGTCTGCCAGCTAGGCTCGGTGCTCCAGAATCCCCCCTGCTTCCTACTGTGGTGACAACACCTTGTTATCCCCCTGGCCCCCTGCCCTGACAGGTGGAGAGCACTGGCACAGCCATGGCCGTGCATTCTTTACGGCGAGGGCAGCGTCCCCATGAGGGAGCTGCAGCATCTATCTCCAGCAGGTTTACGAGCCCACAGCTAGAGATTTGCCATCACTAACTCTGCTCCTCACGAGTTAACTCCTCCTTGTGCTCTCTGGGAGCTCTGTAACCACATCCTACCAGTTCTGGGCACAGTGACCACAGCATCTTCTGTTCCCCTTGGTTGCCATAGCCAGCACTGAGCACCTCGGTCGCTGCAAAGGGCTGGGTGTGCACAAGCACTTGATGGTCTTTCCTAACCACTCATTAGGCTAATAAAAGCAATTACCTCTACCCACAAAGCCAGTCTTATTCTGTACACATCACATCTCTCAGCCCATGGAAGGATTTATGTGGGTGCTTAACTGTGAGCGTGTGAACAGTGCCATTAGCATCAATAATTATGGCTGCTCTGCAGGCCTCCCCGAGCCAATGTCAGAGGCAGAGCACAAAGGCTCTTCCCCCACAGCCAGGACAGGGCTGTCACAGGTTTCCATCTCTCCACTGCCACCATCAGCTGCCCACACCCCTCCAAGTCAGGCAGAGGTGCCAGTGCACAGGCAGTCACAGAGGAGCAGTGGGTCTGTGTGCCCTGCTGCAGAGGAGGATGTATGAAGAGCCCCTTCTGGCTGAGTTACAACCTGATGGCTGCACAGGGGTCAGGACAGGAGGGTTCCCACCAGCCTCCCATCTGGGCAGTGTTCCAGCCCACTAAATAACTCTGTCCCCTGCAGCAGGTCTGGCCACCTCGCCTGTCTGCAGATCTACTGTTACATCTTCATTCTCTGCTCTTCCCAACAACTGACCTCCCTCCTTCGGGCTGGCTCTGAGCTGGAGCATCTCCCAGGGAGGAGGCACAAGAGCAGCCAAAGCAGGACCACTGGAGCAGCACCAGAACTCCTCCTCCTCCTGGTTTAATAGATCAGATTAGCCAAAGCACAGGCTATTTCCTAAAACATCTTCTGTTTGGGGCAGGATTCCTTGCACAATGTCCCTGCAGGGGCAGCCAGTGACACTAGTGCAGCCCTTCTGCCCAGTGACAGGGAGGGCGATGCCAGGCAATGACCTGCAGGAAAGATCAGTGGGTGATCTGGTGAATTTAGGGTAGGAGAGACTCACAGTCTCCCTGATAAATGTGTGTTTCTCTCACTAATAAAAGGTTATTGTAAGAAGTCAAATAAAAATGTATTTGTGTTTAACAATTAAATGTAATTGGCAAGTGCTAATGGCTCTGTGATCACAAAACTGGGGGAAAAAGCAAAGAGGAAGAAACTAGTTTGAAGGGATTTTATCTAATTTCATTTTAATTAGATCCTTTTTCTAACTGAGTTTCTAATTTTTCAATTAGCAATTAGCAGCTGCAACTCATTCTGAGCATCACGAGGTGCCAGAGACACTAATTACACCACAGGAGTAGGAGGCTGAAAATGAGAAATAAAATTATCCATGAATGTTATTAGAAGAAAGGAATGATTACATTCTGTAATAATACACTGATGTGAGCCTAATTAGATTGAAGGATTGGGGGGGAAAATAGCAGATTTTAAAATGGATTAGAGTTGGAAGCCTATAGGTCACCTTTTTATCATTAACAATCATTAGGTATGTGGCTTGGAGAGAAGGCAGTGGGGAGGGATGCTGCTGGGTGACTGAGACACACAGGCAGAGGTGGGCTGGGCTAGTGGGAGAGGACAGGACCTTGCTGCAGATCTCCAGATCTCCATGAGCACCAGTGTCAGCTCCTAACACCCTTCTGCACCTTCACCCACCAGCTGTGAACGAGCAGGGAGAGTTTACACACCTTATTTGGACACGGTTTTGAGATCCAGAACTGAAAGGAAATGCAAAAGCCTCACTTTTCATCTTCCAGAAGCAACCTCTGCCCAGTCCCTGGACTCAGAGCCTGGCCCAGGGAGGTTTGGAGTCTCCTTCTCTGGAGACATTCCAGCCCCCCTGGATCTGTTCTGTGTGGGCTGCCCTGGGTGCCCAGCTCTGGCAGGGGCTGGTCTCCATCTCCAGAGTCCCTTCCAGCCCCCACCATGCTGTGGTTGTGACCCCCCCAGGGAAAGGCAGGGAGCAGTGTCTGGGGGAGAAAGCTGCTTAATCCCATCTCTGGGGCACTGCAGGGACCGGGGGCAAAGCCATAAAGAGCCTCTCAGCAGCAGAGGAGGGAGCACTGCACTGAGTCCATTTATTTCCACTTTTAAAACACCTTTTTTTTTCTTTGGGAATCAATAATCTTTTACATTTGATTTAGTAATAGAAGTGACCTCTCTGCTGCTCCCGTGTGCACAACCTGCGCTTTGGAATCACTTCAAGGGTCCCCCAGTAATGAAGGATTACATCCAAATGTGGCTCTCCATAAAATTTATGAGCTCCCATTCATCCCACTCCCCTATTTGTCTTTATATATCTCACCATATTTGCCACTAATTATATTCCTCTTTATAATCTGTGCTCCCCAGTTAAGGGATGTAATTGATAGCTTCTGAAAAATCATTAATTCCAAAATGGACCAGAAGTGTTTTGTCACTCTGGCTCCCCCCCCACTACTGCTTTTCTTCCCAGCATCCCCAGTCCCAGCACTACTCCACCTCACAGCTCATAGAAGATGCAATAAAGGTACTGACATAGGAGAGGGAAAAGACTAGTGAATTAATCCCAAACTCTTGGGTTCTTCCCTTTCAACCTCTCCACCAGCTCCCTGCACTGACTCCTGCCAGGGTGAAAGATTAGTGCAGAATGTCAACAGAAGCTGGGGGAAAGGCATAATAATAACAAAAAAACCAACCAAACACCACAACAAAACACTTCATTTAGCATTCCACTGTTGTAGCACATGGTCCTCTGGAGCTGGAAATTGTCTTTGCAAGCAGCTCTGCTTTGTTGTTGTGCCACACGAGAGTTTGGTGATTTAGGGGCAGTGGGGAGCAGCCTTGAATAAATAAACCAGACATTTATTGCAGGGGAAAGGAGCGAGAGTGGCAACAAAGGTAAATAGGGGAGGCTGGAATAGCCAGAGTTTTCAATTCTGCTAAAGAACCCGGAGCTGGGGGGTCTGGGGAGTGGGAAGGGGAGAGAAGCCCACCCTGCTGCAGCACAGTGCTGCTCCAAAGCTGACCTGAGCAGGCTCTGGGCTCTGCTGCCCCCTCTGCAATGCCCAAGCTGCTCCATTTCCAAACCAACCTCATCCTTTCCTTGGTCCTCTTTGGGGGCAGGAGGAGGGAGGGCAGTGCTGGGGGAGATGTGCAGTGACCACAAGCAGGTTCTCGTGGTGCTGAGCCTGCAGAGTTCTGCCTCCTTTCCTCAGCAGAGCTCAGTGTTCAGTGCACAGGCAGTTCCTACCAGCCCCAGCCCAGCCACCAGCCATGGTGCAAGGGGGACCCTCTCACACCACCACACAGAGCCGCTCGGGCTCTCCCTGGCCACGGGCCCTGTAAACTCTGCTCATCCTGCTGCAAATCTGCTCCAGTTACCTGAGCAGTGCCGTGGATAAAACCAACTCCCATTAGTCATGCATTTGGAGGCTGATTAACAGGCCTGGCCCAGCCTCTCCTGCCAGAAGTGCTGCATCTGCAGAGCTTCAGGGGAAGAACCCAGGAGAACCTGGCACTCCAAAGCACTCTGCTCCTGTTCCCTTTCCAACAGCACCACAATCATTGTGAAGTTGTAAAAATAAAATAAAATAAATCCATGTCAATTGCTTTAGGCACATTTAACGTTTTACTTCACAGTCATCCGAGACTTCTTTTAACCAGGCAAAAATTCCAGATCATAACTACACAAAGTAAGGCCATTTCTTGCCCTGATCAGCCTTGATTCCCCTACTGAGAGGGCTGACCATGCAACCAAGGTCCTAGTGACCACCAGCACCTCCCTCCTGGCCACCTTTCTGTTCTCCCGCTGCAAAACCTGGTGAGCTTTGGCACACGTGACAATAAAATCCTGAGAGTTCATTTTTATTCACGAGCTGCACAGTCAACCCAGAAGAATTTTAAGGCAAAATCACCACTTCAGATACAATCCAAACGGCCTCCCAGTCTCCAGGAGGCTGCAGTAGTCAGGCCAATAAGGCATGGGAATAGAGAGCTGCTGGTGTGCTGCTCTGCAAGGTGAACCGGCGCAGCTGCGCCTGCTTCTTCTACTTCAAAGCTTTCCAAGAACCACACGTTTCCAGCAAATATTTCCACCCTCTCATCTGACACCGAACAAGCAGGAAAAATATGGCCCCTCACAAGAAATCTCAGTGTAATGTTCCAATTTTCCAGCATTTGACAGCAATCAAGGGGAGACTAATGGCTTTCCTCTGTGACTAAATCATTTAGCGACCAAGGTATTCCGGCTCATTCTCATTAAGGAAAAAAAAATATTCCAATAATCTCATTATCCCAATGTGAATAACAGTAAAAATACACCAAGACTAATGGCTCCTTCAGCACTCTGGCTCGGGCGGGGGTTCCACTGCTCCTGCCACTGCCACCTCCCCTCCCAGCACTGCCCTGCTGCTCCACCCCTGCTCCCAGGGAGACTGCTGCTCCCTCCACACACCCTGCACTTTTATGCACTGGTTTTAACTAACTTGAACAGAAAAAGAATGTGTCATGGAGTGTTAAACTTTATGGAAATTCTCCTAGAGAATAACATAATTTCACGGTGCATTACTCTACAATGACCTGGTACTTGAACAATTAATTTTTAAGGTATAGCCTTTTTCTTCCCATGCTGTATTTAGCTTTCTCCTAAACCATCAACAATGCCAGGATTCCTTCCTCTTTATGATCTGAGGAGACAGTTAAAACCTCACAGCATGTGCTGCATTTTCACAATTCATCATGCAGAATATTCTGTTTGAAAACAGAGCGAGGAAGAGGAACCAAAATGCTCCAGGATTTACCTTAATTATTTCCAGCTCACGAACCCATTGCATTTCTCAGCCTACCTTGTTGTCTGCTGAAAGTCTTGCAGAGTTCCCCAGAATGCACTCAATCCTAGATGTGTCTGGGTTGGGAGCTCCAGAGCTCACCCAGCCCAACCCCTGCTGGGAGCAGGGACACCTCAGCCAGAGCAGACTGCTCAGATTCTCCTCACCCCCACCTTGGAGGACTCCAGGTATGGGTCCTCCAGCAC
>JANHGL010013910.1:35105-69794 GCA_024611195.1 Ceyx melanurus | reverse complement strand
ACCCCTCTGCTGGGAAACAACTTCTGCCTCAGTTCTCATCTCCATCCACTCCTTGCTCATTCCAACCATTGCCCCTTGGCCTTGCCCTGCAGGCCTTTGCAAACAGCCCCTCTGCAGGCTCTGGAGCAGCTCCCTGCAGGCACTGGAAGGTGCTCTAAGGTCTCCTGGAGCTTCTCTTCTCCAGGCTGGACAACCCCAGCTCCCTCAGCACACACTGAAGCCAATCTTTTCATCCCAGAGAGGAAACAGGCTACAGACAATCACAATTCTGGCAGCACCCACACACCAGCCCCACCAAGGTTGGAGAGTAAGTGCTGCACCAGCCCCAAACACAGAAGAAAAAGTGATGACCTGAGAAACAGAAAAACACCCATGTTTTGTGGGACCCTTCCTGGCTCACACCTGCCCCACACAGCACCCAAAGCAGGATTGGTCCATACTATCCCCTGGGGTTCACAGCCAGCCCCCCACAGGGGCCCTCACACAGACTCTGCATCTTATTTATTCTCTTGCCACCCACCCACCCACTCGAGCAGCCAAGTGCCACCCAAGTCATCCTATCTGCACAGGTGCCAGCTGGGAAACCTCCTGCCCACCTCAGGAAAATTGCCATTGCTGACTGGTTTGTTTGTTTGCTGGGTTTTGTTACCTAGCAAGATGTTGATAATTTGTGTGTGTCTGCAAAACAAGGCTCAGCAAGTCATTAGCAGTCGTCCTTTCCAACCCATATGTTTTCATGGTAATATTACCCAGGCTGAGAAATAACTCCCTTAATGTTAGACATTATTCTCTTCTGCTACACTAATCTAGTGGATTAGCTCTGCCATCTGCATATTAAAGTTCAATATTTTGATCTTTATTCCCTTCAGCACCCCACTTGCCATCCTCCCTTCACAACAAATTAGCCCCGGGATCTTGGTAGCCACAAATACACATTCCCAGACTGGGAGACAGAAGGTTTCCAGCCAGACCCCGGATGGTATAAAACCGGTTTTGCTGTTGTTTCCCCAATAGCCACAGCAAAGAGCAGCTCCAGATTTGCCCAGTGCCAGCTGGAGCAGAATCAGGACCAGCTCTGGTCCATATGGGCTGTGCAGAGCCAGGGAAATCTCTGCCCCTGAGGGCTCTGGCCCCTGTGAGAGACAGGATGATTGCTTCCAGGGCTGGGCAAGGGCAGGGTGGGTTTCAGCCTTTCAGAGGGTGCCATAGAAAGGAGGGTGGCAGGGGCTGGAGCAGCTGTGCCACTCACACACAAGGGCCTGGCACAGCAGGTCCCTCAGAGCTGCAAGGTGAGGCAGGGTGCCCACAGCAGCTGCCCTGGGCAGCTGAAGGAGCCTGGGGGATGCACCCAGGGCTCCCATGCCAGGTACACACCAGCTGGAGCTGGAGTTGGAGTCCCTTCCTACCCTTCTGGTGCTGGCAAAGGTGCTGTGTCCAGTCCTAGAGGAGCACAGAGAAGTGAGAGGGGAGAAGCAGCCACTGTGGACAGAAGTGCTCTTAGAGCAGCCCTGCCTGTGAAATGCAGATGTCTGTCCCTCAGTGAACATGCTAGGCTGTGGAATTACTCTCAGGCTACTCTCTAGCTCTACTGGCCAAAACATTCACGTCAAACTGCAACACAAAGTCCAGTCACAAGTAATTTTTCAGTCTGAGTTTTGATGGAAAATGCAATTTACAGAAAGGAATCAGCGTTTTCCTTACAAGGCATCAGCGAGTGACACTCCTGAGCTGCTCCAGTACCTTCTAAGTGCTGCAGCTTAGCTTTAAGTATTTTCCTCATTACTGGGATTGTGGCTAGAGCACCATTTCCTGACTCCAGCTCCTCTCCCAGGAGCAGCCACAGGACTGAGCTCCCATCCAAGGGAACTTTCCCACCCAAGAGACCTGGCAGGGAGAGCTTTAACTTGAATTAAAATACAACTCCTTTCCAGTTCTAGAGCTGAACTCCTCTTCCCCTCTATACTGGTTGCTCAGGGGAAAAAAAAAAAAAAAGACAAAACAAGACAGCAAAACAAATCCCCGTGGATCAATCCCTTGGACAGACTGGCATGATTTGTTTTGTTTAATTGGAATCAATATGGTCCTGCCAATGCAATTGCCACTGTCCCTGAAGAGCCCTTACGATCTCCATGGAAATAAAGGTGATGGAAACAGCATTATCCAGACATCAGGGGCACAACAGACCTAACTGCCTCCATTTGAGACCTTATGGTTGACTGTCAATACACCATTAGGGACCTGGATCTTGCCACTTCACTTTTCCTCCAGCCCATTACAGCTTCTGTGACAATTAACACCAGCCAGGGGCTGCTGGAGGGGAGAGGCAGCAGGGCTGGAGGAGCCCTGAGCTGTCACAGCAGCACATCTCACAGCAGCACAGGGGAGTTTGTTCTTGTGCCCTGGCTCAATTCCAGCACGGCCAGTCACATTGCACCCACCCAGACATCCTCTCTATTTTCCAATTCAGATTTATTCCCCAGCCTTGTCTCACTCCCAGCTGTTTTCACAGAGCTGGGGCCCTTAGATGGAGTATTCTGTTTGAAAGATGGTTGGGTTTCTGTTTCAGACAGATGATGTACAGGTTGTGCAGTGCTTGAAGATCTATTGGGGTAAAAGTAGCTATATTTCAATTGATTTCAAGAAAGTCATTTACTGTTGTATCTTGGGAGCTTAAATGTAAAGAGCTTTAAAGCATTTGAAGCTCTGTGTGTGAGGAAACTAACACAGGAGATGCAGCCAATGCTGCTGAACAGCAGTCCTGGGCTGGACTCTGAACAGTGCTGCTCCTCAGACAGAGCTGAGCTTGGAGCAGCTCCTAGCAGTTCTTCCTGGGAAAACCACCCTTTGAACACCCACTAAACCAGCAGCACTAACCACGTCCATTCCATGGCCAGGCTGCACTGCCCATGGACTGCAGCTCATTGCTACCTGCTCTGGGCCAGGTTGGTGTGTCCTGCTCCCCGGGGAGAGCTCAGGCTCAGGAGCTGCCCAACAGGGTGGAAAACACCCAGCAACACCTGCCCCGTTTTCAGCAGAAAAAGCAGCTGCTGCAGGGAAGGACAAACCCCCATTTGTCCTCCGAGTCGTTCTAGCTCCTGAATCCCATCAGCAGTTGTGTCATTTTTCACTCTGTGCTGCTGCCTGTCCTCCCCACACACGGGAACCCCGTGCTGCAGCCCGGCGTGGTGTGATGCATGATGATGAGGTGGCAGGCAGGTTTAGCTGGAAGCAAGCATTAGGGTCACACTATTACTTTGCCTGAGATGAGTTGTCTCTGCCTTTGAAAAAAGAGGGGAGAATAAAACTGCAGTTTACCATCTCATAAAGAAACAGTGGACAAATTACCCAGCTCTGCAGAATTGGTTGGGATTGTTAGTTAAAAGTGACAACCAGGACTATAATTTACATGCAGACTCTGGATTTAAGCAAAGTCCCCAGCACTAAATCTTACACTGGGAGCTTTCTTTTGTATTTCTGACTCATTTGGTGCTGGGAATCGTTTAACCATAGACTTTAACTGCTAATACACTTCCATGAAATGCAAAGTATAAATCAAAATTACTGGATCGTTCAAACCCTGTCTGAGTAGTTGTTTATATGGCATTTTTCTTCTACTGCTTTTGTATGGCTACAGAGACACCATAAAATGATGATATACTGTACACATCTCACTACCATCTTCTTGGCAAACTGTTGCAAATAAACAACAGCACATTTAATTATTTTCTTAGTTATAGAAAGCATAAAGGCTAATGGTAATAAAAGACACTAATAAAGGGCAGGTAAACTTATTTATCAGATCATGGGGAATGATGAATAAATGAAATATGTTATAATTAAAAGCAAAAACATCTCAGAAATCCCTGTCTCCGTCAGACATGGTCACAGCCCCCCCTTGAACAAGCACAATCTGAGGACACATCCATGATGGTTTTAATGGCACGGAGCTGCTTCCAGAGATGTAATTAGTATTTAGAAGTAACTAACACCAGTCAGTCTGGAACTGTAACCTGGCGTTGTGTAGTGAAAGAAATTGGAAGAGAAGGTGCAATGGCAGCTACAAATCAAAGAGCTCTGTAAATCAAGCCTTTATGTTCATTAATCCCAAATTATCACATTAAAATAAAGCAGCAGTTGATTAATATCCCTAAGTAACACTTACAGTTGAGTGAGAACTTGATGCTAATATACTTGATATTACAGTGCATTAATAAAGAGACTCTCCCTCAGCCAGAGATGCTGCTGGGATCCAGCTCTGAAAGCCAGACAGGGGTGAGCAGAGCCACAGCAGAGCCAGCCTGGGCTCCCCTGCACCCAGAACAAGGACAGCACAGAGGAAGGGTTCTTGGGGAGGAAAACTACTTGACTGTGGTGAGAACCACAGAGAAGACACTTGTATTTTCACATCCAGCTGAGGCTAGTAACCATAAATATTTTTTTCCATGGGAAGAAGCAGAAGGCATTCTGTAAGGCATTCTGCAAGGCATTCAGTGCTTGAAGTGTTGTAACTGAGACTGATAAATTTCACCAACCATCTCCATTCCCCTCGTCTGCAAACACTGATATGCTTCTAAACCCAGAACGTGGCACAAGATGAAGTTCAGAAGACATGACATTTTATCATCATCCCTCTGCTGAGTTTTAGACGGCACCTAGTCCTGAATCAAGAGGGAAACAGAGAGGTGAGAGTTGGGACACCTGAGCACCAGGCACTGCTGGTACCCACCCTGGCCCCGCGCCCAGGCAGGGTGGCAGTGACGAGGGCTGGTGAGAGAACAGCTGCTGTACACTGTTGGCTGCAGAGGGGCCTGGGCAAAACCAGACACTTCAGACCAATAGATCATCATTAGTTTGGAATTTCTGCCTTTTACTTCTATAGATTTCACGGTGCCAATATCCTTCCCGCCGGCGTGTTGGACAAATTAAAGTGACAAAGCTCAATATGGAAATTAAGATCATTACCATATTAATCAAACTGTCGATACTATTAAAAACTAGCATGAGCCTGCCAAATAATCATCTCACTAATGACTTAAGGCCGTGCCTTTTGTCAATTAGCAGTGCCCCAGCTCCACCGCCCCTCGCCCACTTCCAGCTGTCACCCAGGAGCAGCCTGGCTCTCCGTGGCAGAGACGCTCCTGTTACTTCTGGGGGATGATTAATTTGCTATTTAATTGCTTTGTTTTCTTAGGAAAACTCCGTGCCTTCATTACAGAGACTTGACAATTAGTACAACAGAGAAATCTTGAATTGCAGTTTGAGTCCAGCTTCTTGCTGGCACCCACTGAAGGCTTTTGCAAAGGGGAGGAAAATCTGACAGTGATTCCAGCAGATGACCATGAAGCTTTTCCAATAACAATACAGTAAAACATTTGCTTGTAAAATGGGCACTAACAATCTGAAGCAGCTTTTCCTTTCCAAAGGAAAGCTGAAGGATTGCCACTTGCTTGGGGAGATGGTTTTACAAGCCCAGCAGTTCATTGCAACTGCACAGACACCCTTTAGGATCTGCATGCCCAGCTCCTGACCTAGGGATGTTGGTCTTTTCTTTTATGGCTGAGCTCTAAAAGCTTTGACAGCGGGGGCCAGCACAGCACCAAGAGCACATTCCTGCTCCCTGACATTTCCTCCCATGACACAAGGTCGTGCAATTAATGAACGGCAAAGCGAAGCCATGAAAAATGGATATTAATGAAGTGCAGCTCTTGAGTAATAACGCCATAAGCAACCCCTGATAACAAACACATTCTCCTAATAACATCTTCAATTATCTTCATTAATGTCTGTCCACGGCAGGCTGCACAGCCTGGCCCTTCAGGACCACGGCCCCGGCCGACCGGGAACACGCCGAGCGCTTCCTCCAGCTGATTTGGAGGATTGCTTGCTGATGGATGGCTTAAATGATGATAATATGCATTTATCATCATTTTTCGGTAGCATATGCCTTCCTCATGTCATCAACAACTCGAAATTGGAATCAGATTGCTTGCATCACTCAGGAGATGCAGGGGCTCCAAGCAGACAGGCAACAGGGACTGCCGGGCCCTGCCCCTTTCATTAAGGGTGTTGCTGGTGATGCTGAGGAGAGGCTGTGCCCACCCCAGAGCTCTGCTCCTGGCCACGAGATGCTCAGCTCAGGTGCAGCTGCTTCGGGGGAACACACACCCCTCACATCCCTCCTGCTCTGCCTTTTTAGCACAGCCTTCTGAAAGATGCCAGACGGCGCTTCTAGGAAATTAAATCCTTTCCTCAGAATTTAGCTCAGCATGGCACTGACATCCCCCTCAAATTGGCTCTCAAGCATTTGAGTCCTATTTTGGAAAGGAAAACTTCCAAGAAAAGGGGAGGTTATCAGTCAGCAAACCCTGGTGAGGCTCGTGACAAAGAAGGAATAATTAGTGCTCTCTGTAAAATCATCTTTTAGGATACAGTCATTATCTCTGTTCAGGAATGACAGTGAAACTAGAATTTCTGATCAAACACTTCCAGCCCTTTACTGTGAGTGAAAGATACAGAAGTGCCAACAACCTACTCTCTTCTCCAGAACAGCTCTAGGCCATTTGCAGCTCGCTCAGGGTGATATGAAAGAACAAAACTAATTGTTTTGTGCATTTGCGTTTGTTTCAGTTCTAGATGTCTGCTGACTGGAGCTGGCAGGTTAGGACATTCTGAGTGCTGGGAGCTATCCTTAGCAAAGCCTCCCAGGGAGCCTCTCACTGGCTATTTGCAAGGCTATTTTTTATTGCTGCACATACCAAACCGAAGATTCTTAATGTTTACAAATTCAATTAGAAGCCCTGTAAAATCAAGTCCCGGTATAAAGGGAGGGAAGCTGTGCCAGCACTTCTCCTCTCGTGGAGCTTGCTTGAAATCCTGTGTAATGGGAAGGAAAATCTGAAAGAGATTTTCATGTCATCACTGAAGCCTGGCCTAGATATTTTTATAGTAATTTAAATTTAATAAAGTCATCATCTGTAAATTTGCTCTCCTCTCCTTTGAATTGGAAAACATTTAGTCTCAACCCCTGCAGCCCTATTGTGATCATACAGAAATGCTAATGAGGTTATGTCTCAATCTACTCCTCCCTGGTGCAAACAGAGTGAGTGAGTCTTTTCAACTCAGGAACCTCATTTATCTTCTGCGAGTTCTCCTGTTCTTGTCACTAGTGCCACTGTTTGCCAGAGCCCTGGCAACTGGGGAGGAAGGTGGAGAGAAGGGAGCAGTGCTGCCGTGGCAAGGTGGCAGTTGCCCTCGAGTTCAGCCCTTAGTAACAATAATTAAAGACATCAAATATAGCAAAGGTGGAAAATAGCAGTCAGGGCATCATTAAATTAGACAGCTTTGTCAGAGGAGGGGAAGAACCCAACCTCGAGGCCAGATCAGAGGAAGATGAGGAATTAGCACAAGTTATCCCAGATTTTGGGGCCCAAGATGTAAGGACCTAGCTGTGGTAGAAGAGGTATGAGGACAAGGAAGCACTTTCTAATAAAGAGCATAAGAGAAGCTGCTGAGGTGCCTTTTTTTTTAGGCTGCTTTACTGGCTTTGCAAAAGCTCCTGCACAGAATAAGGAACAAAGGGATTAGGAAAAGGTGTGAATAATGCACTTCCACCCCTGTCTGTCCCTGCTTGCTGTAACAGATTGGTGAAATAACTTCATCCACCAGTTTATTAACAGCTTGCCCTCTCTTGTATCTCACCTCCATAATGAGATAGAGCAGATATGATGGATTACATTTTGCCTCCTGCTTCCATCCCAAATGAATTATCATTTCTCTCTCCTCGCAGCCTCGTGGTTTGGCTGCCTCCAGCCCATTAAGGGAGGAGGAGGGGGAGGATGAAGCTATGCAATGGAAAAGGTAAAGGTCCCACTGAGAAAGCAGCTTTAATTTTCAGGCTGGAAGATATGAAATTAAAAGAGAATGAGGAGATTCTCATCTTTCATGTGGCAGTACTAAAAAAACAAACAGAAAAATCCGATTGCAGGGAGCACCTGAGCAGGGAGATTTAGCAGCAAAATGCTCTCTCCTCCCCCAGGGCTGAGCCAGGCACTGTGCCCCCCCCCACTAGCCAGGGGAGGGGACTCCTCCCGACCAAAATGCCTCATTCTGCAGCTCTGCCCCAGCTGAAGCCCCCAGAG
This sequence comes from Ceyx melanurus, assembly GCA_024611195.1. Lineage (NCBI taxonomy): Eukaryota > Metazoa > Chordata > Aves > Coraciiformes > Alcedinidae > Ceyx > Ceyx melanurus. The sequence continues at coordinate 61,656 of JANHGL010013910.1, read as the reverse complement.
AGCCAAGTATTCCCCGAGCTGTAACTGCCCCAGCTCTGGCAGTCCCACTTCATGAGAGCGTAGGAGTTTTATTCACACCAGAGCTGAGCATCTACAACCTAACACACTTTTGTGCACCTTTAAGCCAACCCCTGAGTAACAAATTAGGGTGTTTTTTCTCCTCAAAGCCTCTTGAAGGTTTCAGCTGTTTTAGCTGTATCAGAAAGTAAAGATGCTTGCAGACTACTGGTGTATCACAGTGTCAGCAGGTACCTGGGTTCTTCTCCACAAAGCTACTGCCTGACCCCAGCCACCAGCTCATCAGTCATTCAGGGACATCACACTCACAGCTCTTGCCCCTGCTTAAAAATATATGTATTTAACTGCTAAGAATGATAACTGGAACCTCAGTCATCTTGGTGTCCCAATTCATCCAGCAACTGGGGGTCTGAAGCCTCCCAGGGGCATAAGCAGGTAGTTGCCAACAGTAAGAGCTCCACTGCCCAGCTCCCAGCATTTTGTCTTTGTTGGATCTCTCAGCAGCAAGTTTGGGTAATTATACGTTGGGTGAAGATGTGACAATTGCCTTTTCACTTGAAAGTCAGTTTAGCACTATGAAAATTCATGAAGTAAAAATTAATAAGCTTCATGCAGCTTCAGTGCTGACCTCTGTTTTTAACTTCTCTTTGCCAAGAATGTGTTACAGGTTCTACTACCAAGAGCTCCTTCTTCCTGCGACCAGGAAAAAGCAGAGATCTCATCACATCTTGTAGCAACAACAACAACAATCTTTCACCCATCAGATTTACATTCTTAGCAGCTCACTGATACTTTCTCCTCACACCATCTTTCTGCACAGGGTTTGTTTTAAAGCACTTTTTATTCCAATGTTAAGGACGGGTCCAGCCACCATTAGCAACACAGGGAGCGAGAATCAGAGGGGTGGGGGATTCTGGATGCCAGCCATGTCTAAATGGGCAAATTAAATCACAGAACAGGTTCAGCTTCTGATAAAGTTGACGAGTCGCTCACTACAAACCCAGTTACAAAGGAGAGGCTCAGAGAGGCTGACTTGGCTTATCAGACACTTTTAATTTCCATCTTCAGAATTTCATGCTGTGGTGGGAATATGAAAGATATTGATTCTGCTGGTACCTACGATGCAGAACAAGATCTCAATTTGATTTCGGTTACCCCGTGTTCTAGGCAGCAAGACAAATTCAAGCCAGCAGCTGGGAAGGCAGGCACGGACACCAGGGCACAGCCAGGGCACCCAGTGTGTGCCCAGTGCCCATGGGAATGGGCTCAGAGCTTGCTCTGAACCTGCCCCTGTAGGGGGAGGCTGAGCTCCTCCCTGAGGGATGCTTTTCCCAGCTCATAACCCCAACTCCAGCCTTCTGCTCTCCAGGCCAGCTAGGAAGGACTCCTGTGCTGGCACAGCACCCCCCTGGTGCCCAGTCCACCCTCAAAGCACCCCCCTTGTGCCCAGTCCACCCTCACAGCATCCCCCTCGTGCCCAGCCCACCCTCCCCTCTCCCATGTGGCCAGCACTGTCCCACCAACCAGCCCGTGCTCTCCCCCCAGCCCAGGTGATGCTCCTCACTGAATCCCCACTGAGAGATACCAAATGATCCTGAATGTCATGAACTCAGCTTTGTAGCTGGGGCTTTGGCTTACAAGGATTAAAGCTTAAACACTCAGATCCTCCATTCTGTGTCTAATAATCCTGTAATAATACCTCCCTGAGACTCAGAAGAGGGAAGAAAATAAAAGGGGTGAAAACAAAACAAAAGGAATAAAAAAAAACAGATATTTTTTTTTTCCTTTTAAGTTCATGAAATACATGGGTGGGCTGGAAGAGTCTGAGCAGAGCAAGGGCTGAAACAAGAGCAGAGCAACTCGGAAAAGACAAGGAACTGACTTTGACAGATGGATGTAAATTTGCCTTTCAGTGCAGGAGAACAGTTGATTCTAAGGCATGAAATCAAATTAGTGCATCTGCAGCTGCCTATGTGTCATCCAGCTTCATATTTTACACACTAAAGACATTTTTTAACCTCATGTTAGCTACACTTTTTTTTTTTCTTAATATTACACTCCAGGATTTGCAAAATGGTATTGGCAGGTATGAAAATGAAAGCTGAGGCAATGGTACAATCTGTCTCCTTCTCCATTGTAACATGACAGAAATCTTTTTTGGACTCATTTACTATCAGGTAGGAAAAGACTTGTTAAAAAAAAAATAAATCAAAACCCAGGCTCAGCTTCATCAAGAAATGCAGAACTGTAAGCAAGGGGCTGTGCATTTCCCCCTGCAGCCCCTGCTGCTCACCCCCAGAAGCCTCAGAGGAGCTGAGCTGGGCTGCTGAGCCCCCACTGCCATTGCAGTGCTGCTGGACAGCCAGGGCAGGACCATGCAGGAAAAACACCCTTTTCCTTGCTAAAGACTAATTAAAGTTATTAGCTGTGGATGCACAACACAGCCATCTTGCACTATGCCCACATGGAAGTTAAATTATCCTTTTAAAATTAAGATTTCTAAATGAGAGTCTTGTTTGCAGTCTTGAAAACTTTCATCCTCCAAGCTTTTCACTGACAAAAGCTCCTTGGTGTTTCAAAACCTGGGAACAGTGCAGACAGCAGAGAGGACTAGGAATTTGTTGTCTGATTTTCCACACCAACATTACTGCACAACACTCCAGCTGTCCATGAGCAATGATTACACTACAGAGCAACCTGCCTACAGCCCTCAGAATTGATCAGAGTAGAAAGCTGAACTTGTACAGCTTTTACAAACAATTCCTGAGGGTTTGGTCAAATCCAGTACAGGATAAAATTAAACAGAGATTGATTTATGTAGAAGGAACAGTAGAGGCAAGGTTGGTGTGCTGTGTACCACAGGTGGGATTGGCTGGTGCCTGAACACAAATCAGATTAATTGCAACAGAAAAAGGAAGGCAAAAAGAAGCAACTTTTTGCCTGTTTTCTTTCCAGTGCAAGTACCAGACTAAGCTGAGAGGGGAAAAAAAAAAAGGCAATACAGGTTTTCTCGTAACACGAGACAGCAAAACAAAATGAGGGCTTCCCAAGTCCTAATCATTTGATTCCAACCCCTGATGCTTCATTTGTCATCCCCTGTAGAGCAGAAAGACAAGCTGTAATATGTTCCCACCCAGAGCCTCTTATCAGAGCTGGATCCTGCTCTGGAATCATCTCCTCTCTGCTGAGCCCTTCAGGACAAGGGGATCCTCTTGCTCCCTGCCCAGGAGGCTCTGTCTGGGAGCTGGGAATTGTTCTGCCCTTTTCTCTGGTAGAGAAAGGGAATCTTCTCCAGCAGGTGCCCAGAAGCCAGAGTGGAAACAGGGGCAGTGAGAAGGTGAAAGGGTGGGTTTGGGGCAGGATGCCCCGAGATGACAGCACAGCATCTGAAGGGCATTTCTCAGCAGAGAAGGTATCAGCTCTGGGTTGGGTCTCTCTGAGCACTTGTAAAGGCCTCTGAACAGTGAAAATGAAAACCCAGCAGGGCAGACACTGCAGCTGATCAGCTCCCACTGCTAAGTCTGCATCCAACACACCCTGAGTACAGGGCCCCAAACACTGTGTGTTTATCATTGGAGGAAACCCCAGTTGGGTGCCAGGAACCCTCTATGCAAAACTAGTTACTGCTGCAAACCTTCACCACAGAAATAATTCCATCACTGTGTCTCCCATGTGAACTGGTGCAGCTTCACTACTGATGCTTCTTGAGCACCAGGAAAAACCCACCTAGTGGGGAATTTCTGCGTCAAGACGCGATCCAAAAGCAGCTTTTTATGTAGATCTCTCTTTTCTGACTCAGCAATACCAGTGATGAATGAGAGTGCCTGCAAAGCACCACTGCAAGCCTCTGCTCTGCTGCAGCACTGGACTGTTTACCCCCAACACACTTTCTTTTCCCTTAAAAACCTGGTGAAGTCTCTGTACTGTTACCACTTGAACTCCTGTTCTTACAGGTGGGTTACCTGTGATGCCTGCAGGGGGTGCACACTGAAAGCCAAGTCCAGACAATGAATGATTACCCAATCAAAGCATTTTAGGAATCTTCAGCTTGCCAAAAGCTGCTGTAATTCTGCTTAGGCTGCAAGTTGGCTTGAGAAAACAGTATCAAAGCACCATCTTTTCCAACTGCTTGAGCTTTACTACTTAACTTCATTTTTACTGCTTATTGTAGATCCTAGACTGACAGCTCTGCAAACTGAGCATCTTCCACTCGTGCACAAATAAGAAGCAACAGCACAGGCACCCAGGACAACTTTCCCCAATAAGGAACCCACACTGGAGGCCCAGCAGCATCACCCAGGAGGGCTGTGAGCCCACAGTCCAGCCCTGCCCTTGACTTTCCTCCAACTCTCTCCAGGCAGAGGTGTTTGTGAAAGACAAGACCAGAACCAGAAATTGACATTTCAGTAACGACCAATTGATGAAAATTTCACAACCAATCTGCTCAAAGTGCACGAGCCTGCATACAAATCAAAACAGAATAATAAACACTTCAGTCTCTTTTTACACCTCTGGGTGTACACTGAACGAGCCTTTACACCTGCAGTGCACAGCTACTTGGTGCATTCCAATTCCAATGTACAACTCCCATTTGGGTCGATTTTACAGTGCTCTGAGTTCATTTACTAGTAGCAGCAAAGAGCCCTTTATTATTCCTGCAGATGAAGATGATAAGCCTGGAAAACTCATCACTGCTCTATGATCCTGTGTCTGCAGTTGGACCATCCCCCAGGTTACCAGCAGGTCCAACAGAAGTGTTTGAAATTCCCAGAGTTCACAAGCTAAAGCAGAAAAATATTATTCCTTTAGCAAATTTTTAAAATAAAACCACTTTTACCTGTAAATCTGTTGGTATAATTGATTTCTGCAGGTTCATCCCTGGCAGGAGATGAGATGTTCTCATAACGCCTCACTTCCCAGGATCTGGATGCAAATTACAGGAGCTGCACTTCCTGAAATCAGCATTAAAAAAAGTTGAAAATGCATTAGGTTGGAGTGTCAGAGTGGTTCTCAGTATAATATTTCTATTACAGCAGCTATCCAATTGGAAAAAAAAAAACACAACAGCTCATCCTCACACAGAGCCAAAACAGCAGCTAAGTTTGCTGCTGGGAGTTGGACACTTTGCACACTTATTTCCATACCACACAGTTTATGACAAGCTAGCAATTAAAACTCTTTTCCTTCCTCAAATGAGGTCATTTTGGGTAGTAGTGACATGCAGAGCTGGGGGCACTGCCCAGCCAAGCCACAGAGGTGCAGCCTCTGCTTCCCAAACCTCCTGGACTGGAGAAGCCACCTGAGCAGGAGCTGGACCCCTCTGATCTGCTGCCTGGTGCTGGGATGTCAGAGACAAGGCTCCTGCAAACACAGGGCCCTCCTGCTGCAGCTCCTGAAGCAGCCCTGTCTGCACCTAAAGCTACCCCTCACTGGGACTAGAGCACCCCCACACTGTGGAACTCCTAGCAGGCTGTCCAGAAACTGGCTGCAACCCACAGCTGGGAGAGCAGGGCTAAATGCAGAGGGAATTCCTTTAAACTGCACTGGTGTGGGATCCAGGGCTGGATCCAGGGCAGCACGCAGGGATCCAGGGCTGGATCCAGGGCAGCACGCAGGGCGGGGAGCAGGCGCTGCGCGTTCCGAGAGCCCCCTCTAGCGCGATGCTCCCCGCCCAGCCACCCGTGGCTGAGCTGCTCCAGTGATTCCCGGGCAACTGGGTGATTATTTATGGCTACTGTCAGGTAAAAAAGGGGGAAAAAGGGGAGTTCAGAGTGAGTTACTCTGCACAGCAGAGCCCTCGTGGCGAGGAATTGGATAAAGATCTTCCCGTCGCTGCACCAGCCAAATCTCATTTGGAAAGACTGCAGAGAGACAGGGAAAGATTCCTCTTGGTAAACAAGTTTATATCCCTAATTTTCCAATAGAGTTCATCTGTCAGGCCAGACACTGAGCTCTGCAGTCCCGAGGCAGGTCAATCAAACATGTTTAAAGATGTAAATAAAAAGCTGCAATGGATGGTATTTATAGACTGAGCTGAACGTTATCAAATGAAAGGAATTACTTTTGGATTTAAGTATTTCTGTGATCAAATCACACTTTGATTTTTTTTTAGAACTGAGAAGGGTTTTGGGGCCTCAGTAAATTATATTCAGCTCTCAAAAGCTCTTTAATCCACAGTGTATCTGCAATGGGACCTAACTCAGGTTCGGGGACTTGCTGGGGGAACAACTGGGTGTGATTCAAACTTATCAAGTATCTCTCAATTCTACCCAGAGAGAATGAAATGAGAAAATAAAAATAACTATGGAAATGGGGTGTTTTTAAGGAGAACTGATCTTGCCAATAGGTAGCGTGTGAGGGGCACCTCTGGAGGTGTGGAGCAGTGATGAGAAATCACTTCTGCTCTTCCCTTCAGAGCCTTGAGCAGCAAGGCTGGAGCTGGCACTCCTGCAGCTAGTGAGAGATGCCTTAAGAGGGCTGTCTAACCAAAAAACTCCTCTGTGCACTTCTAGCACAGCTAATAAAAGAATGTTATCTCTCCCTGAAAACCTTTCCCTCCTCAGGACTTCCACAGACACTTCAGCTGAGAGGAGCTGGTCCCAGGAGGGTTTTCCATCACTGTCCTCATCTCAGTGCACACAAAAACCTCACCCTGAGCTCAGACAATCCGTCCTTTTGATTTGTGGGGCTCACAAAAGGATCAAGGCTTCAAGCTGCTGAGAAGGGGAGGATCAGGTTGTGATTTCTCCCCTTATTCTGCTGTTGGAAGAAAACATTTTCTATTCCTCTGAGTCTCCAGACTGACTTTTTTTTAGCATTATGCCCATGAATAGCTATTAATTTCTTACGGACCCCGAGACCCCCAGAGGTCACTGGGACAAACGACTTGTGCAATGACAGCTCTGTTAGCATCTCCTCTCCACCTTTTCTTATTTTCATGGCACTTCATTTACTTGCCACCTGTTGTCTACAGACTAAAACAACCTCTCCACAGCAGAGACCTAGAGCTTTGCTTTCACAGCCTACAACAAGGCTGACCTGAGCCCTGGCCACACCAAACTCACTCCACCACCAGGAAAGAAGCAGATATAGCTGCATCTGAAGTGGAGTTTGGGTGCTGTGGCTTCCACCACACCCATGCCCCATCCCATCAGAGATGCCCTCCCAGGGCTGGGGCAGCACAGGCAGTTGTCTGGGGGCAACTGCAAGACACAGAAGCCAGATCTGCAATTCAGAGTTGTCCCTCAGCCACACTCTCTGGTCCCTGCTGTGGTGTTTAGCTGGGTTTTGTTTGCTTGGGTTGTTCTGGTTTGGTTTTGTGGGGTTGTTTTTGTTCGTGTGTTGCTTTTGTTTGTTTGGGTTGGGTTGTTTGGATGGCTTTGGTTGGGTTTTCTTGCAGCGGGGCTGTATGCAGGTAATAAACCCCCAGCTCTGCCTTCTGGGCACTTCCACCTCCAGCACTTGGAGGTCACAGCAGGCATCAGCACCACCCCCAGCAGCCCGAGGAAGGGGCTCTGCACCCTCCTGAGCAGGGCAGTCTGTCAGCTGCCATTTGTTTGCCACTGCACAGGCAGCTGGAGAGGACTTTGCCTTTCTGCTCCAATTTCTTCCAGACACTTGCCACTCACATCTCGTGGAAAATTACAGACCTCAGAGCCTGTGTCTACAGACCAGGAGTCAAAAAAGGAGACAGGGCAGGCTGATGGAGAACAAGGAGACATTACAAGGAGAGGTAAATAGAAAGGCTTTTTTTTTTTTTTCTCCTCCTTTCTTAACAGCTCTGCAGAGTGCAAATGTGAAAAAAAAAAAACCACCCACAGCAATATGGGTTAAGGAACATTTGTCAATAAGAGAGAGAATAAAAGCAGGCACTAAAACAACAGAAATAATGACTCTACTTTCCAGATTTTGATTCTAAAATGTCTGGTGCCTCGGGCAGTTATCTGAAAAAATCTTCTTCAGCACAGCCCCTCACTGTTCCACCTCAAATAGTTGTAGTTAACAAATATTGTGTGTGTGGGTATGAAAGGCACTGACAGACAGCCTGTAGCTACTCGGAGAGATGGAGCTGCCAAGAGGGAATAGAAGAGAAAGCAAAAAGAAATATTAGTGCAATATATCTTGGGCTGGGAAAAATAAGTATTTCTTCTTTCTTTGTCTTTCTCCTGCAGGTCTGGGGGAGCTGCAGCTCGGAAATGTGCCCGAAGCCCTGCCATGTGTGGGGGGCACTGGAAACTGCCTCCTGCACAAGTGTCTCAGAAGTCCCCGTGCGACTGCCCCTCTGTGTCTTCTGGAGCACACGGCACAGGGATTCTTCTCTTCAGAGCTGCTGGGCCAGTCAGCACAGATCTTCCAGGAGAGAAGATCACCAAGAGACAGGGGAAGATGTCCCCAGAATAAGAACTGGCACCCCTGCATTGCTGCAGCCTCCCCCTCACCACCCTGCCAAGCCAAGGGCTCCAGCTGAGGCTCCATCTCCATGCTGGGATGGTTACCAAGCCAGACCAACACTGAAAGAGGGACTGCTTCACAGGGGGCTTCCAGACAATACTGAAAGGAAATTTGGGCTTGAGAGCTGCCAGAATGCACCAAGTGAACACCCCCAGGCTGAAGTGAAGCCCCCTGCCCACCTCCAAGGCACACAGCAGCAGGGCCCAGCCCCACATCTGATGGTGATGGCCAGTCTGGAGACACCAGCCAGCCACCAGCACCTGGAGGAATCAGTTGATGCTGCCACTTGATTTCCTACAATAAATCCTGCTCTGCTGCCCAGTTTGTGACAGCAAAAGTGACTATGGACAGCAAAGATACCTAAAGCAGAGCTCAGCTCCTTCAGTCCTCAGAGATGCTCCTGTCTGCTCAGCCAGGGGATCTCTGCTGCTGGTGGAACACCAGAGGCCTCCAGAGGCCATTAGTGAGGTCTCATTAGCAGGTAGTTTTATTCTGGAACCCAGGAGTCCCTCGACTGTTTCCAGAGCAAGCATGCACAGCACCCTTCAGCCAGCTGATTAATGCTTCGTGCTCTCCTCATTCCTCAGGGACAAAACCACCTCACATTTTCCCCCACCAGAGACATGGCTCCAGAGAGAATTCCCTCCCCTGGATTCCCAACTCCAGCACTTCCCACAGGATCCTTTTGCCAGTGCCCACCCTCAGCACGGGGTAAGCAGGTTCCTAGCCCTGGATCCCTCAGCCTGACCATTCACCCTGGCATTAAAAAAATCACATTAAATCCTCATTTGTTTCCCTCCACTTGGATTTCCCCTGTCTGAACCACATGAATGTCCAGATAAGTCTGCATTTGATTGCAGAATTGCTTTGCATTCCATTTAAGACTCTTTCATCTGTTATCCAGGGATGTAGGAGGACTCCAAGTTGTGTCACCTTCTAGTCTCTGCCAATAATGTCATAATTTGCTATGGAAGCTATGCATACTATCACATTCTAATTTGATATTTAAAACATGCTTTGGCAGACAGCTGACTCCTATTGATGCATTTATCTGATTTCTCTTTGCCTTTTTATTCTGAAAATACTCAGAGGGAATATGTCATATCACATTTTTGTTATGCACACTGAATCTACATAACTTCCTTTTTCTTTTTTTTTTTTTTTCCTAGGGCTTGGTAAATACATGATCACAAAAAAAAAAAAAAAAACCAGAAGAAAGGAAAATGCCAAGACTGCAAATTGGGTAAAATTCAACCACATGCTACAGACAGAGAACTCCTAGAGCTTTCATCTTGGAGACTTGATCTTTGGCATCTTCAGTCCTGTCCCTTCTTTTCAGCCTCTCCTATTCCAGCTCCCTGTCTCCGGATTCCCCATCACCCCCAGCTGAAGCTGCAGAGGCTCAGCAAACAGCCCCTGCCCTAGTTACAGATGTCCCTGCTTCCTGCAGGGCTGGGCGACCTTTGGAGGGCCCTTCCAACACAATACAGTCTACAATTGCATTAACACCCTCATCTCTTCCCCCCACCCCTGCTGCCTCTCTGGATGAAAGGCCATCTGTGGGAATATTGGAGATTTTAGAAGGAAACAAGAAGAGTTTTCCACAGGCTACTAAATATATATGAAACGAGAACTTGTCTCGGCTCGGGATGTTTCTGCTACACACAAACTGGCATAAATTTGAATTAATTTCACTGCAAACACTACGAATACTCCCCATAGTGTGGATTTAGCCCATGGAAGAGCTGGCCAGAGCACTGGGGGGCTGCTGGATCGGGGCTGGAGAGGCGAGTGGCAGCACCCGGCCACCCAGAAGACACACAACCTGACAGGGGAGGTGAAGCCAGCAGAGACAGAATGAAAATTACAGCAGAAAAAGCAATACCAATTCAGTTGATGAAGCAGTTTGCCAGAGGAAAAAAAGAAAAAAAACAAGCCATCAAATTCAAAAACAGCTGAATGCAGAGGGAGAATCCACAGCAAAGAATCAGAGACAAGCTGGCAGGGCAGAAGGAGTGCCCGTGGTGAGCAATGGGCAGGGAAAGCTCCCTCCTGCCCGGAGAATGAGCACAACTGTCTTCTCAGAAAGAATCTTTCTGCCACTTCTAATTGCTCCCGCATGGCTAACTGCCCTAATTCAATTAAGTTTGGATTTCTAATGAACTCTGGTGAAGAAAAGCTGAGTTATGAAACCAAGGGCATGGTGGAATCATGGTGAGCCCGTCTGCCGCAAACAGGGGTCCCCGGAGAGGGGATGCTGGGAGGGAGCTGGAAATGCTCTCTGATTTATCAATAACAAGGGCACTCAGAATTAAGCAAGGCTTTCATCTAGCTTTGGAGAACATCCCTTCGTGCAAATGTAAATAAGTGGGAGTGGACACAGCTTTTTAGTCAGCATTCTGAACACAGGTAACCGTCTAACCCACTGTTATTATTTCAATTGTCATCTCTCCCTCATCACTGCGTTGGTTTTTTTCCAAATAATATTGAATTTTTGTATGTTTTATGAATTCAATGTGCAGCAGACCCCATCATATAAACCCAAGGAAGATAAAAAGTGTCATTTAAGAGAATGAAGGTTACAAATGGTTTCAATTAAAGCTACACAAACCCCTGGACTCCCTGGATTATGTTTTCCACATTTCAATATTTATCCATGACATGCACACAAACAGCCCTCTGAAGATTCCTGCCCTCAGTAATTCTCCCTTTTCTTAATCCTGATGTACTAAGCCTGGCCTCCCGGGATATTAAGAGGATCTCATAAGGAAAATCCGACTTCATATTGATTCTATTTCCCAGATCCATAAAATTTGTTGAATTAGGAAACACAACAGTGAAGGAAAAAAAAAAAACCAAAACAAACAATAGATGGTTTAATTTAAATCTCCCTTCTAGCAAAAGGAAAAGCAGCACAAATGGGAAAAGGCTGAGGATGTTGCTCGTGTGCTGAGCTTGTGCTGGGGGAAACGTGCAACACGAAGTGACAGGGGAGGAGATGGTCATTGCTTGAATAACATCAATATCACCTCACACACAGGGGCCTGGAAGATCCGAGCTCCACATCACACTGATGGACCAGTAAATATTATCCAGACAGTGAGGGGGAAGGGAGGAGGAGCAGAGGCAGCCCAAGACTGGGAGACACTGGGAATAGTATCTGCTCCAAGCCACTGCTGGGCAGTAAATGGGCAAATCTCATCAAGGGCTTCCCAGCTCCCTGGCTTTGGGTTTTGCCTTCTTTTTTCCCCACCCCTTTCTTCCATCTGTGTCATCACAGTTATAGATCACAGCTAATTGAGGTTTCAGGTATTTTCTGCTAATTGTTTAGATGCAATTAATCCTGCCTGAGCAGAGGGAGGTCAATGCTGCTCAGCCACAGAGCTGGGCTGGTGCTCTGGAAGATGTGCCAAGCACAGAGAATCCTCTGCACCATCCTACAGACACAAACCAGGATGAAAACAAAACTGGGGAGGAGGAGAAATTAACTGCAGCAACGAGCACTCCAACCCTGCAAACCTCAACAGCATCCAAAAGTTGCAGCCAAAACTTTTCATTCAAAGCGCTTAAGAATTGACATTTGCAGAGGTAACATGACAATTAATTGTGCTAAATCAATTACTGATTATCAATATAGCACTTAGTGGTGTATAATTAGTATGTAAAAGATATATTTAGCTGTAGATTATACCAGTAATAAGGGCTGCACGAGCAATAGCTGTATAATTACATTTTATGAATACAGGAAACCTTTGAGGAATGCTCTGTGATTTAATTGACATTTAACAAGATAACTACAGCAAGTTAATTAGAAATTATATGCTAAAAATATGAATTCACTTTTAAATAATATTTTAGCTTGCTGCAATATAACTATAGCAGCTCGTTATATGCCAGTGAAACTCTAAATGGAACAGTTCTTTCCAATACCACCTCTCCAATTCATTCCCACAAACTAAAGCTGTATTATCAGCTTCTCATTCTGAATCCTTTTTAGTATAAAGAAGCTGAGTTGATCAGCTTAGTGAAAGACTTTATTTTTATGGGCCTTTCATACTTGGAGAAAAATGAGACTTCTCTTATATTTCTATCAGCATCCAGAGAAAAGATCTCAGTTCAGCTGTGCTTCGGGCTTTGAACACAGAACAAAAATGCAAAGTAAGGCACTGACAAGCATTAGACTCCCCCAAGGTGATACAGCAGGGATCTGACTGTGCTAATGCAGCCAGAAATTCAGAGCCTAAAACAATTCTCAGCTGGTTCTGATGGGGATGGGTGCAATCACAAAGAAAACACAATAGCAGAGCTACACTATTTTTAGATGTAGGCAGGACGGTGCAAAGGTGACGGAAAAGGGGGCTCAAAATGGAGTTTGCTGCAGTTGTCTGGGCACAGACACAGCCCCTTCCCACCTGCCTATCCCTGGGCTGGGCACCCTGGGCAGGGCTGCAGCTCCCACTGCTGGGTGATCAGACAGCCCCTGCAAGGCAGCAAGGACTAGCTGGGCTCTCTCCAGGTCAGCCACTGGTGCAAGACTCTCCACACTTACACATCACTTGGAGTGGGTCTGGTCTGTTTTATACTCCCTGCCCCTCCACACCCCCCCAGCAAGCCCCTGGCAGTCGAACTCCCCTGGGGTTTGCAGCCCCTGGATGCCCTGATCTCTGCCTGGTTGCCCTGGCTGCAGGGAGGAGGAATGACATCCTCCAGAGGAGCAAATGCCACCAGCACCCAGAGCACGTGGTGCCATTTCTCCTGCCTCTTGCTCAGCATGGCCCAGCAGACTCCAAGGTCTCTCCATGTGCCAGCCTGCCCTCGTTAGCATTCTGGAGCAGCTACTCCAGATTATGCACACACAGAGCATACATGATTTAGTGCCCCTGCTCTTGAAAATGTCACTTACTTCAATAGATCACGGGAGGAAATGGAGAAAACAAGATGATAAAGCAGTGAGAGATGGGCAAGATGACCTGATCTGCACCTGAGATTGCAGCACTCTGCAGCTAATGGAAATCGAGGAGTGGTTGTTAAACCAGGAAAGCCAAGCACAAGCAGAACACTCTGGACAGGAGATGCACCCACTCCAGTTGGCCCAAGGCCTGACTCTTCATCTGATTAGAAATTAAGAAATAAAAATAAGGAACTAAAAAAAGCAAGGGCAACAAGTTACCAATCCCTGACCTTCCCTCTGAATGTGGAAAGGGCAGGAGAGCTGAGTGCAGAGTTCCACCCTGAGAGGCTTGTGCCTGATTGTAAACCCTGCCTAACACCCATAAAAACAGAGGACAGGCAGGAGAAAAAAGATAAATTCATCAAAATAAGATATTTCTGGAAAACAGGGTCTGCATAAAGCTTACCTTTGCCTTCTAGGGCACAGGCTGGGTCTTCTTCTATCTGATGAAACCCAAGTTAACTCAGAAGAACTTCTGCTGAGTCTTTGCTGCCAAGAGTGCTAGCAACTAGCATTAAAATAGATAAATCATAAAAACTACACAGAGCCCTTCCTGCAGCTCCCCCAAACCCTCCAGTGAGGAGAGAGGGTGGAGGTCACTGGGTTTATCTGCTCCCTGGCCCAGTTGGTAACTGGCTGCAGCTGGGACTCCAGCAGGACTCCAGGTAGCTCTCATTAAAGACTTAACGAGGAGAGGAGCAGCAGCTCTGCTGCAGTTTGCTTGACCTGGGCACCTGGGGAAGCTCTGCCTGCTGCTCCATCCCCAGATCTGCCCCAGAGTCCTGATGGGTCCTTGCAGGACAATGGGATTTTCTCCAAGCCAGGAGGAAGCTCTGGGTGTTTGGCTAAGCCTCTCTCCGTGAAGAATATTGTACAGAAGATAAAGTGCATGTTTATATGGGTTCCTCTTTTCACTTTCACTTGGGCAGTAGATTAGTAAAGATTGATTTTTCTGCATGAGAGGGAGAGGCCTAAGGTTAAAAGATAAAAGGGTAGATTCCTTTTAAAATGTAATTTAGATTTTTCTGGTATTAGCTTCAGTATCAGCACAAAATCACTTCAATTTTCCAGGAGCACCTGAGGCCCATTGTACAGCTGCAGGGGAACAGGCAACATCTCCTCTGGCAAATGGAACAGTTGAGCACCCCAACTGAGCACCCCACCTCCTGCAGCACCGGCCCCTCCTGCCCGGGGACCCCCAGCTTGTGCTCTCTGCACTCTGCCAAGCAAGAGATTAGGGCTGAAGTTCTGCTGGGGAATTTGATGAATTTATTTTTGCAGGTTTAGGATTGAAATCTCCAGAGCACATCTTGAAAAGCTCTCCCTGGTCCCTGTGGGTGCAGGCCGTGCTGAAGGACCAGTGAGGCACAGGAGGGGCTCAGGGAGCAGGGTGGTCCAGCCTAGGGAAGGCAGCACTGATGCCACATTTCCCTATCATCCACACGGTGCTGAGGAACATCAGCATTCTCCTCAAGTCTGCTCAAGTTTGACAACTTCATCCGAGCTTCTCGTGACCTCTCTTGCTGCTGAGCAAAGATCAGAGCTCCTCAGCTGGAGCAAACCCATGTGAGCTGCCTGGAGTTTCCACTTTGTTCAAAGGAGCATCTTTGCACTGACATGTCACAGAGGGCTGGGTAGGAATGGCTGGATTATTCACCAAGAATAATTGAGCTGATACATTTCAGCATTTTTCTTTGAATAAATTATTTGCAAATAAACATTTTCATTATTCGACCATCTCTGATGTTCCATTAGCATTCAGTGAATTATTTATTCAGCAGCTTTTCCCATCAATCACTGAATAAATTATTCGCAAATAAATTATTCTACCAGCTTTTGCTTTAAAGATGTCCCTTTGAGAACAATAGCTTCCCAGAATAGCAAACAGGCAAAGGGAGCAATTTAAAAGGCCTGATTCTCAGCTCAGTTGTCTTGGTAGAAATCTGGAGGATTATTTCCATGGCTGTGCATCAGCCCAGGCTGCTCCCGTCTGCTGAGCCAGCCCAGAAACGCTCAGTGCCCTCAGAGCCAGTCTCTGCCCCTGTCCGAACAGGCAGGGTCCTTTCCAGCTCAGGAGCTGGACCCAAGCATCCTCAGCTCAAACCCAGCTGGGCTGCTGGGTGTCCAGGGGCACTGCCCCCTGCCAGGCAGCTCTGTACCCACCTTCTATGCATAATGCATCCCAAGCCCCCAGCACAGCCAGCCCTGCTGGAGGTCTGTCTGTGTCTGGGCCAGGGAGGGTGAAAGCTGCCAGAACCACACGAAGGCTCCTTATGCCAAGTGTAAGGAATAGCTGAGGTGCAGCACAGGGATTTGCTCAACTCCTCTGTCCTCCCCACAGGAAAGAGCCTCTTTTGTCAGGCAGCACAAAAAGCCACCCTCATTAAAAGCAGCATCTTTATCAAAACCACATGGAGGATTTATCACCTGCCCCATATGCTGGTGCCTTTCAGAGAGCAGCAGGGAGGAGACTGAGCACAGAGCCCTCCTTGCAGGAGGACTGATTATCAAAGCACCACCACCCTCGTGTTGGCATCAGCCATGGCACCTCACACGAGGCTGTGCCAGTTTGAATCCCTACCTGGGCTGCCTGCTGCTATCACTGCAGTAAATAATTGCTAATTTGCACCAGAGGAACAAATGAGACACAGTGTAATTGTAGGAGGGGGGACAACTGAACAATGCCATTCAGATGTATAGTTGACTTAATATCAGACGCTCTTCCTCCAGCAAACCTTTCTTCATCCTCAGAGTAATTGTGTGATGACATTTATGTGTAATAGACTTGTGACATTATAAATGACACTCATGTCAGGATTGTCAGGCTGTGACAGCCTCGGAGACAGCTCCAGTGAGAAATTAATCACTTCTGAGGCTTCAAAGTTGCTCATTTATCACCACCAAGTAAGATCTTGCAAACACGAGGCCTTGCAATGCAGTGTGACTCCTGTCCACTCACCCTGCACCACGTGTGACACTGCCCCTCACTACCAGAGCACTCTGCATGCTCAGCCTGCCCAAAGAACACAACCCAGTCCCCTCTCAACACCACAGCACCTTTCACCAGCTCTCCAGTGCCCACACCTCTCCCAGGCCATGTCTGAGACACACAGATCACATCTACAAGCTTCACGTTTCCACAGCTGCAGGCTGTGAAAGGGTTAAATTATTTGTTGAGGAGAAAAGGACCTTTTTGAACATACTGTACATAATGAGTACAATGAAGAAAAGAAAACCTTCTCCAAATCAGTGCAGGGGCTATTATTAGACTATCAAACTGTCATTTTTCAAAGCATTTCAATTGTCACTAGTTTTTCTAATGGCTTCTAAAGCATTATCTAATGCCTGGGCCAAAAAAAAACAAGAGGATCAAAGCACACTGAAAAGCACCAGTCAGGCTGCCTGACAAGGAAGGGTTTGCAGGCTAAACTCTTCCTGGCCCATTTGCCTTCCAAAATATTCGTGCCAACTTCAAGCCAAGATGGCTTTCTTTGGGTATTCTGTATTTGAAGATACATGTCCTAAGGGATTTTCCTTTTCCCCCTTTTGTTTTTGAATTATTTTATAACACAGAAGCATGTTCAGGGAAAGGCTGACCCGGTTGTAGGTGCTGCTCCAGCTGCCATCAGTCCACAGCCCAGTGCAGCACCCGGGACAGGCAGGAGATCCCACCTGAGGAGCTTCCATCCACAGCAGCAGGGGCTGTGTCCAATCGAGGGTTTGATTGGATATTAGGGTTAAATTCTTTCTGGAGAGAGTGGGGAGGCCCTGGCACAGCCCAGGGAGGGGATGGAGTCCCCATCCCTGGAGGGGTTTCAGAAGGGAGCTGCCATGGTGCTCAGGACAGGCTCTGGGGAGCAGACGGGCAGATGTGTGTTTAGGTTTGTGGGTATTTAGGCTTGAGGCATTCAGGTGGGTTTTGTTCTTGTAGGTTTGGTTGGGCTCAGTGATCCAGGAGGTCATTCCAACCAGGATTATTCTGTGATTCTGTGCTGCCCACGGGGTCCTGAGCAGGCAGGACAGGGCCACTCCCTGCTGCTCTTGGCCACCCAGGACAGCCACACACCCCTCTCCTCACACACACATAAGATTAGGCTGCTAATGTAACTTATGTTTTTTTCATCCTCAGTGACAATGGAATTTGCAAACTGATTCAGCTTAACCAAGTGTGACTGCACTAAGCTAATTCCACATTCCTAATTAAATTACATTATTTTCTAGGTGGAGGTTTATGAGCAGAGGTGAAGAGTAATGATACAAACAAGCCACAGAATCACATGTACATGTTAGACCAGAGACTCTTGTCTGGATGGCAAAATGAGTTATTCTATTTACATCTTTTTGAAATGTCAGAGCATTTTCCTGTGTCTAATCCAGGGCTTGTGTGTGCAGAGTCAACTGCAGAGGAGGAAATGGGGGCTGTGCAAGGGGGAATTGGAGCCCTGACTGCACGAAGGGACTGGGAAGAAACCACCACTTCCCACATCCCAAAATCCTGCTTTAAAACCAGCAACATCCCTGCTGCTGGGTGGCTTAGGAAGGGAGTGACCAGTAGTGGTGGCAGGGATGGGCAGAGGAGTGCCCAGGATGGTGTCTCTGGGTAAAGAGCCCAGACTCCCCATTGCCCCCTGCCTCCAGAAAGCCTCTGCACCCCCAGCTGCTGCTCCTCCAGCCCAGCACCCTGCCAGAGCAGGATCAGCCAGGGCAAATCCCAGCAGGAGCATGCCTTGCTTCTCTGTACATCATCAGCATGGCAAATAGTCATGGCAAGGAGCAGAACTCCACACCCTGGAGTAGGGACAAGGTAAAAAGACAGCAACCAAACTTTACCACCAAATAGGTTTTCCAGAAGTTGCAAGCAAGTTAAATACCTTAATTCTGTCTTCAGTGAGTCAGGAGCTGAGGTGCTGGTTTGCTCAAGTGAGTAACAGACCAACACAAGCCATGCCTTGCCCCCCTCAGACTAGAAAGATGAATGCTGTGGATATAAAGGTTGCCAGTGTTAGTGAATCTGCTCCAGTCCCTTAGGAATTTATTCCAGAGGTCTGTTCTCATTTCAACAGCAGGGCTTATTTCCAAGTTAATTTTTTTCTAACTTTTCTATTCAGACATTAGGTTTCACAGCCTCTACGTGGTTGCATTAAAAGAGCTTTAAAACTCGCCTGTCTCACTCTTATTTCACCCTCTGGACCTGATGGAGACGCGAAGGATCAGAGATTTTGACACTGGCATTTGAGAGGCAGCTCAGCCCAGGTGAGCCAAAAGCCACAGCTCTGGCTCTGAACTCTGCAGGAGTCAGGAAGTCAGAGCCACACTTTTAAAAGCTCTGGGGATAAAACATGTAGCCCTCAAGTTATATGTGTATTCATCAGAGAAATACCTCAGGAAAGAGGTTGTCACCACATTTCAGCTCTAGTGTATTCAGCCTGTCCTCTGGTAGGTGCTGGTTGATACTTCAAGTGCTTCTGGTTCCCCTCTTTGTAGTGATTCCAACAGATTGCCCTGATGATGATGAGCTGAGAAGGAGGCAGATACCTCATTGCACTGACTGGAGATCAAACTTAGGAAGACATAACTGAGCCTTTATGAATCTGCAATGGCATTTAGATGATCAGTTATTCTGTTTGCTTACTTAAGTGCGTTAATGGGAGCCAAGCAGAGCAGCAAGAACCCAAGGCACTGAAGCCAGTGTGAAGTTTGTAGGTGTAGCTGATGGAATTTCTAGGCTAGGGTGGGTGGGCAGAGCCTGTATTTCAAATGGTATCTAACACAGGACGTGGGAACAGTCCCAGCAAACTTCTCCAGGGCCACAAGCATCACACCAGTGCAGCATCACAGCACAGTAATGAGCATCTGCTCATGTAGAAAGCATCATCTTCAGCCACAAGGGCTGTAGCACAGACACAGGTCTGCAGAAGCAGATGGGTGCTGAGTGGCAAGTACAAAAGCATCTGAGCAGAGCAGGTACCCAATTCTCATGCAAAGCCCCTGCACTTCCCAGAGCTTGGAAATCCAATACTTTTAAGACTCTGGCTGTGGTTCTTAAGTGCTGAGAAAGGAAAAGCAGTAATCAGCATAAAGGAGATTGGCTTTCAGCAGCCCAGACCTCAAGGTGAGCAGGGGAATGGGCTGCAGGTCTGACGAGAGATGCAAGAGGCTGACCCAGGGGGGGCTGCACTGCCCAGGCTCGGGCAGAGCTCGGCTGTGAGAGCCACTCCAGCAACTCCCTCTGCTCCACACCAGACCTCTGCTGCCTCTGCTCCCAACGGCATGGAGGAGAAGGTCCAAAAGTGCACTGAGCTCATGGGGGTGCCCCATCATCCCGTGGTGATGAGCTGAGGTGACCCTGGGGCACCAGGGAGACCATGCACTGGCTCTGTGCTCTAGTTCTGTGCCAGGGAAAGGTGACCATAATGCCCTCATTTACCCCAAAGCTGCTGCACCCCACGGAAAGCACAGGGCACTCCAAGATGCCATCGATTCTAGCACAACAGGCACTGAAATGAAATAAATGAAATGAGTTCAGTGTCTTGGTGCCTGCTCCTGGGTGATGCTTGTTCCACTTACCATCTGTAGCTGCAGTTTTCACAACTGTCCAAAAGATGTGGGCACCAAAGTGTGTCAGAAACTGAGCTAACTCATTTTCCTGTCCTAGAACTTGCAGCCATAATAATCATTATCATTATGTGGTGCTGTTATTACTAACAGTAACAAGAATAATAATTATTACTGCTATTAGTTACCATTATTATTACTATTATTACTTCCTCTAGGGTGAGGGATCAATTCAGCCAGGAGACAAATGAGCATCGGGGAGGTAAAAGGGAAGGCAAAAGACAGAAAGTGAACACCAGAATAAACAATCCCAGTCCCTTTTTTTGGCAGTGAATGATAAAAGATACCCAGCTGTCCTGGCTCCGGGGAGGGGCATTAATACATCACCTGACACAGCTGAAAAGCTTACAAAAACCTGGTTATATTTTTTAATCATCTTGCATTTTAGACCTTTAAAGTACAAATATGGATTTCAAACATATCAGGGGAACAAATTAAGTTAGAAAAATGGCTGTACTTTCCAAGGTTGCACCTGCCATGAAATTGCTCCAAGTTTGCATTTTCCCTTAGTCTCCAGTGTGTCATTACAGCAGATTGATCGTCCTCCTCTCCCCAGCAACTCCCCCATTAGAGGGTTATTGTATGGAAATTAATGGGAGGCTAGAAACATTTCTTTTGCAGCTGCAGTAGTAGAAGTCAGTTTTGATTAAGCACTCGAAACCCAGCAGACTGGGGTGATCTCTTTGCTTTAGTTCCCTCTTTTATTATCACTGGTGTCAAGTTTTGTTACTTTAGCCATTCCCCTGGTACTCCCACTGCATCCTTGTGTAATAATAGGGGTTATTTTTTTATGTGCACGTCTATTTGTTTTAAATACGTGCAGCCTGATTCTCACTGGTGGAAATGGACTTTACACCACCCTTAACTCAGCCACAGGACCCATCCAGGCTCATTCCAAGGGCCTGGCTGTGCTGCTGGAAGGAAGCCCTGATGTAAATGACAATCAGCAGCCTGGACAGAGCTCTGTTCAATTACCCCCCAGTAGTTACTGGTGTCACATTTAATGTGTCCCTGCTCTGCCTCCTATTCATCTTGCTGCTTCCCACCTGCCCCGCTTGCTCCAGTGCCCATTCTCAGCTGGCAAATAACAGACACACAAAGTGATGATGAAAAGAGACTGTATTTTTTAAAAGCCAGGTATTAATCAAAGCCATGATGCTGTAAGAGAGGCTGTCAGAGAGGCTGTGAGACACTTGTAAAGCTCCTGACCAGATTCAGTGCTCAGAGGACAGCTCTCCACTTCCATCGTCCCCACAGTTTCTCTCGCAAGCAATAAACTCAGTGGTGTAAAAACAGAGGGAGGGAAGTTCCTTTTCAACTGATCCCACCACAAATCATTCAATAATTGAAAAAAAATGAAACTCCACACTGTGTCAGCTGGAATTACAGCCTTGGAGCTGGAAAGGGAGTCTGGAGGCATTTCAAGGGTGTGCTGTGGCACGCAAGGGACAGCTCCAGTGCTCACATGTCCCCTGGCCCATCCCTGCTCCTGCAGCACAGCAGTGACATCTGCCCCTGGATGGAGAACATGCCCCTGCCAAGGTGGGTTTACAGCCCTCCTGCAAGGTGCCACAGGCTGCTGCAGGTTTCTTTTGGCTTTGTTGTCATTTAAAACCCGGAGAGACCTTGGGCTTGGGGCAAGTTGCAGTGCTGCAGCACCTACTGCAACCCAAGAACACCCCTGCTTGGGCACTTTCTTGATCAAGAGGCTTTGGATGTTGGAAAAAGCCCAGGATGGCTTCACTCATACACAAAACACCTCCTGGCCACCCTGCCTTGTGCTGCTCACAAGTCACTTTGCACTCCCAGCATCATTTAGAGTAAGTTTCAGAGTGGGAAATTTCTCCTCATTCCCCCCCACAACACAACACCAACAACCACCAACGAGAAAAAGCCAAGCTAGGCTTTCAAAAACAAAACACAAAGCAATGCCCAGCAAGACCAGTCCCAGCAGAGGCTGCAGTGCTCCGTGCCAGGAGTCCCGTGGCCACAGACAAGGGCCAGGGATGTTCCAGGCACAGCAGCTACAGCTCAAGCTGAAAGGTGTGGCAGAGCCCACTGCTTGGAGAGCTGATTAAGTGGTGCCTTTGTGGGGAAGAAGAAAAGAAAAACCTTTGAGGGATTATTTATAGGGCTCATAAAGGTGCCTTTTGAATATCCATCAATCAAACAGTCAGTTAGAAAGTCTGCTCAGCACCCAAGAGAGTAGAGGCAGGTAAAGAAAACTGTCCAGGGTGCATGTCTGGGGGTGTGAGCTATCATCCATAATCTGCAGAGACCTGCTTCCCACGGAAAGCACAGCAGCCTGGAGGGAAGGTGGGGGAGCTCTGAACAAACAGCTGCTGGGCTCAGGACTCAAGTGGCAGCTTCTCTCACTGCCAGGGACAGGGAATGTCACTGCTGAGGTTTCACCACTTGGTAGGAACAATGGAAGGCAGGAAATCATCCAGCCCAAAGAAGGTAAAGAAGGAGGGATGTAGGCTGTCTGGGTGCCAGCCAAAGGGCTGTAACTGCCTTCAAGGAGCCAGTAAAGCCAGGGAGGCAGGGGTAGCAAAGCAGTGGCTGGCTGTAGACAGAATGAAGGGTAATTGCTGGCTGAGCACATGGCCTGCTAGGGGAGCAGACAGCAAGAGGTTCAGAGGCTCTGAGGCAGCCTACAAAAGCCAGAGGTCAAGAGCAATGAGCTCATGATGATCACTGATTTTATGGCTGGTGCCTTTGCATCCTCACTACCACGGGAATAAACTAATGATCCATGGCAAACACTTTTTTTCTCTAGAGCTCCACCTCTTTGTCCTGGTTTTGCAGAGGCATCTCTAAGTGCAGCATTTCAGCAGCAGAGCAAGACCCTTCCCAGCTTCCCTGGCTACCCAGGGGACTGCTGATGCAGAAAATAGAAAGGGCTGGGGTTTTTACTGCTGAGCAGAGCCAAGAGGCAGAAGCTGATGTGTGAGATGCAGCAGCCTGTGCTGGGGCTGTGGGCAGTGGGTGCCCACCCAGCAAACAGCTTCGTGGCTTCACATTCCCTGCTGCTATGAGTTACACGTTTAATGACAAAGTGTTGCACTACAGCTCCCCATTTATCTTCTTAAACGGTCCCAGAACAGCTCTGAGAAATGGATTTAACATGAAGACATCTATTAATTAATAAGCACATTAGTCAGCAATCAATAGTGGGTTGATGATATTGTTTAAATTATACATGTGCAGTAAGGAGCCTTCCTCACCCGCTCCGTGGCGTGGAGCAAAAATGAGTAGTGCAGAACGGCTTTGCATTTAAAAGTTTTGATTAAAATTATTTTTAAATAGACTAATCCTATGAACATATTCTATTGCATAAAATTAGCCCGGAGCAGAGTCAGTTTATCACCTCAGTCTTCACAGTCCATTGATTAAGCAGACACAGGGAGCAGTCTGCGCTCTTTACTGCCTTTCTATTTTATTGCAGTGATATTGTTATCTGTTTCAAAATCCTGAGCAAGGCATTCCTGGCAATTATTTCCTCTTGGCCTGCATAAAACGTGCAGATAATTCTCAGGCTGATCCCCTATTGCCCCTCGTATTACTTTGAGATAACAGCAGCAACCTCAAACTGCAGATCCCTCTCAGAAACACACTCAGGAGCATCAGCATCCGTGTGCCAGCCCCTGCTGCAGTCCCAGTCACAGACCAGTGATACTGGGCACGTCTTCCTACAGCCCAGGCACTGGGGGTGGGACTGACACAGTCCCAGACACAGTCCTTGTGCAGACCAGCCCCTCGTGGCTCTCTGTGCCCACACAGAGCTGTCTTGGAGCAGCAGATTTGCTCCTGCTCTGGTCCCAAAGGAGTGTTCCCTGCTGAACAGCACCTTTGCTCTGAAAACCTGCTCCCCAGCCCCTGCTGCTGCATGGCCAGACAACACCAACCTGAACATCCTCCTAAGGAGGTCTGCCATACATGGGAATAACTTCAGAACGGAATGGAGTCGTCCTGGGGTTCTGCCAATGGGGGGATTTGCTTCAGTCCCACCACTTTGGTCTAAAGAGCTTCCATTCTCAGCCCAGACATTCTCCAAGTGGATGAAAAATATTTGTTCTGTGTTAAGTAACAGTCTGCTTAGGTGTGAAGCTGATATATTATCCCTAATGCACTCATTTATATTAATATGTTTAAGTTCCATTAAATTAATAGGAGCCATTCACACAAGTGGTTTTACCTGGGAAGTTTTCACTCAGTTGGCTGAAGCTCATTTACCTGGGTGTACACAAGCCCTAGATCATCTACTTTACCACTCAGGTGAGAACAGGGCACGTCCCTCTGCCTACACAGGCAACCCACAGTTACTGTTTTCAGCAGCAGGTCTACTGAGGAACCCTTGTGTCTGCTTTGCTGTCAGACACTGAATCCCTTTTCCTCTCACTGCTGAAATACTGAGTATTTTCTGTTTTCTCATTAACCAGCCCACGAGCCCAGTGCTGACCAGCGTTGAGCACAGGCTGGTTTCTCCCTGTCATCATCACACCTCAGCCATTTGTGGAGGTCAGCACACACAGCCACAGAGGATATTGCAACACCTGTGATAAAAATATAAACACGATGTGTTCTCAAAGTCAGATGGAAAATTAGCTTTAGGGTCTCCACGCATTGCTTTCTTAATGATGTGAAACACAACAGCCTCAACTCTAATAAAGATGAATTACTTTTAAATAAAATAATGAAACTCTGGTAAACACTCAAGGTTTATCACTTAATTTATCCCCAGTGCCCACGTAGGGAAAAAAAAAAAAAAAAGAAAGAAATTTTGCTACCACATTTTTAATATTCTCAGTGATTAGATTTCAATAACCTGCTCCATAGTAATGTGTGTCTCATTTCCCTGGACAGACAAAATAGGCCATAACTTCCCCTCCGTTAGAGCACTAATGCTGTAATTTAGAACTTCTGTCAAGATGAAAGATCTTTCCAGGGAGTTGCAGCAGGCCCTTGGCAACACTCTGGCACAGGGCTGGATAATGAAGTTTTCATTATTAAATAAAGATATTTTAGGACTGTCGTAGCCCATCAATCCGATCTCTGCCAGCACAGCAGCCCTGATCCTGTTTACTCCTCATCTGCTGCCTGCCCCTCCCACTGCCTCCTGGACACCTTGGGACACCACAGGCACCAGGACACATTCCAGGAGCACTCCCTGCAGCCCTGGGCAGGGCTGGATGCAGAGAACAGGGTCCATGGGGAGGGCAGGGGTTCACAGCCCTTTGCTCTCAGTCACCTGAAGGACATGCTGATGTATGGAGATCATCAAGAATTGTGGGGAGAGGGTGTTTTTGGGGAGGGGATTTAGCACTGCTGGATGGTGCCACGCTGGCTATTAGCTAAGGCAGATTTGCAGTAAGTTTCCCAGCACTACATCCTGATGAGATGAATCAATAGGTATCAGCAGGTAACTGGCTGCTCCTGGAGACACAAGAAAGACAGTTAAGAATTGCACAGCCAGGCCTGCTGACCTGTCAGGGAATTCTGTTTGTTTCCTGAGTTTAAAAGCAAATTGTAAACTCTATCAGCACTGAAATAATTTCCCCCTTCCGAGTCAAGCAAACAGGAAAGTTCTGTGCAAGAGCACAAATGTGCTCTGATGTTTGCTAAGATCCCACTAATTAAAAATAAAAGAAGTCTCATTTGAAGATAGTTAATGGATTCTGCATTTCTGCAAAGTATTAGAAGGGAACATTTATCTGAACTTGAGCCTGTGCTGATTACTCCTCAATTAGCTGTGACTCAGTTCACTGAGGAAAAATGCCTGTTTCATTAGCAGAAAGAAACACTGGCCACAAAATACATTTTCTGGGAGTGCTCTGCCAACTGGTTTGCTACTGTGCTAAGTTTAGAGTTTCCCTGTTGCCACGAAGCTTTAATTGCAGCCTTGATTCCATGTCCCTGGGCTGGGTTCATCCCATTAACACTCTTCTCCCCCTTCTTGAGACAACCTCAGCGGCCACCACCAAACGAGGAGTTTTCACAACTCAACCAGCTGCCAGCTTAGAAGATTTGACAGCACGGGGGGAAGTATTTGGGGTTTTGATCTGCTGATTTTGATCTGCATTTGCAGCCTTTGCCAAATGCAGTTGTTGCCTTCGGCACCACGAGCAAAGATCCCAGGCTCTGCGGGGCAAAGGCTGCTGCCCAGGCTGGCAGCAGAGCGGGCAGAGGTGCCAGCTGCAGCTTCAAACAGACACTGAGGTTTCGCTGGCTGCCAAAAGACCCCCCAACATCACAGCGGGGCTCCCAGAGCTCAGAGCACTCCCTGTGAAAATCCCTTCTAGGAAAGGATTCCTCCGTGTCCACTGCTGGGCCAGGACCAAAGAGATGCAACCAACAGACCTTCCTGCCCTGATTTCGGTGGCAATGCCGAGGAGCCAGGTTCCCACAGAGGGGTCTGCCTGGCTCTGGACACAGCCCTGGTTCCCACAGAGGGGTCTGCCTGGCTCTGGACACAGCCCTGGTTCCCACAGAGGGGTCTGCCTGGCTCTGGACACA
>JANHGL010013910.1:0-35005 GCA_024611195.1 Ceyx melanurus | reverse complement strand
GCCCGGATTTCAGAGCAGCGTTCCCGCCACGGAGCCCCGAACAGCCCCGGGCAAAGCAGGACAAAGGCAGCGCAGCAGCAGCTGGGGATCCGCATTCCAATGGACAACTAGACAAATTGGCCGCACAGACAGGGAGAGAATGTCCCCAAGGAGCAGTGCTGGGGGAAATTCCGGCTCCCTGGCCACTAGGTGTCTGTCTTGACTCAGAATCGTGACCTGGCCGCGGGGAGCTGCGGGATCCGGGCTGGGGAAGCTCTCCTGGTCCCAGCAGCTGGGGAATGAAAGAGCTGCCTTCCAGCCTCCCTGCTGCCCATCCCTTGCCAGGGTCTGCTTTCTCTGCCCTCCGTACCGCCCCAGGCTCGTCTCCGGGGACAGGGCTCCTGCAGGAGCCGAGCTGTGCCCGCGGTGGTTCTGCCCCTGCTCCCGGGATGCTCCTGGGAGCTCTGCTGCTTATGGAAATGAACACCTTTCATTTCCCTAATTAAAAACCCCAGGAGCGATCGGGCTCATGTTTAGGGAGATGAAAGCATGCCTTCAGAAGGCAGAGAAGGGCCAAAGCCTGCAGCTTCAGTTTGAACCAAGTGTTTGGTGGGAAGAGAAGAGATGAGATGAGATTAACTCGCTACTGCTGGGACTGAGCACTGCCCCAGCTCGGCTCCAGCTCCCACTCCCAACGTGAAGTTCAACAGGACAGAGCACCACAGAAAACACATGCTGGGATGCTTCTCTTTCCACTCCTGGCCAAAACCATGCAGGAAAAGACATCTCCAAATGGCAACACAAACTACATTCTGGTTTTATCCACTGTGCAAATATTCAAACATAGATATTTTACATTTGTGTGATAAAGCTGACATTAATGAAGCACTACTCAGAGCACTGCACACACTGAACACTCAACACACTGCTACTGGACTGACTTACAGAAGATGCACTCGTGTAAAGGGGATTTGGGATTCGGCAAAGGCACACACGGTTCTGCAGGTGAGGCCAACCATTCCCTTCCCATTTCCTATCATTATCTGCTCTAGCACCAGGCAGATACTCCTGGTCTCCTCCACAGCATGGCAAACCAACAGCAGCACTGCAGGAGGCAGTGGATTTCTGCCACCAGTGCAAGCCTGCTGAGATCAGTCAATTGCCAACCAGTGGCTACCTCAGGTGAGCACAAAAAGCCATTTTCAACCAGCAAACAGCAGCTGCATGGAGAACAGTTTGTGTTTTCCAGCCAGCACCAGAAACATCTACATTTGATATGCACAGTGTCAGGAGAAGAACCCATTGCTGTTTAATTCACCTAAACTTGATGCATCCAGACCATGCACGCTCCTGACCTGCCCACGGGCAACAGCCAGCTCCCGCCCTGCCAAGCTGCACAGAAAACACATCTGTCATCTGGGCACTGTCAGTGGCTCCATGAGCACTCTGCTGGCACTCCAAGGCTGTTATGCTGCCAGTAATAGACTGTCTGGACAATAAAATCTATATAGACCTACAAAAGTTGACTTTTATAACTTCAAACTGCATTTTAAAAGGCAGCCAAACGGCTCTTGGCAGGAGCATCAGAAGTCCTTTCAGATCAGCAAAGACAACCCAGACCCACTCTTTACCACTCTGTAGTTCTTATCACCAGGAGCTGACTTTCCCCAGGGTTCCCCTCGAAAATGCCACGGAAATATTGTGTGGTTCCAGCTGGCCAGCCAGGTATTGGAGCAGAGAAATGAATCTGCTGAGCTAATGAAGCTTAGGTCAGAACTGTGTCAATACTGCAGAAAAGAATTTGCAAACATTTGTTCAAATGAAGGCCTGGAATTAGTTTCAATAGCACCCACGAGTCCCTGCGTCTCTCGTACTCTCTCCTCGAGTACTTGCACAAATGAACTCTTGTTGAAAAGAATATTCAGACAAAGCATCTAAAAACAGGCAAATACATGCTCGAATCTGAGCAGTTAGGCAAATAATTCCTCAGATGACTCATGACACCGATGACTTTCAAGCTATTTGTAAACTTTTTTGGTAACATTTGTATTTTCACGTGGTCTTTCCTGGACTCCTGGGTGGAAAAAAGAACCCAGATCAGTAAAATCAGAGTTTGACGAGGGAGTTCTTGTACCATTTATTAATACTTCACAAAGATTCGATTCAACATCTTTCCCCTGATTAAAAAGTCCCTTCAGTATCTTTGGAAACGATTCCTCGTATCACTCAATTTATCTGAAAGCCTCTGAGTTCCTCTCTGCAGGAATCCCTGTATCCCAGGGCAGCTGCAAACATCTGTCTTCCCAGCTCCTGCCACTCATTTCCCAAGCAGTGGCTTGAACAGCTCCAGTGTCAGCTCTACTGGAGCTCTGGGTGGACCACAGCAGGGCAGCTGTTGGCACAGACACCGTGGCTGACAGCGTGGGGCTTGTGAGGAGCAAGAGGGGGTGAAAAGTGGAGGCTGGGGTGTCAGCAGAGCACTCATGAGAAGTCAGCAGCAAGGTTCCTGGTGGAGAGTCCCCAGGCCCCACAGATTGCTGAGGTGGGAGATGGGAGAGTTTCTGCAGGGCTCTGGCAATTGCCCACCCTGGATCAAGCTGCTACTAGCTGAGCTGAGCTCAATAAACCTGACCCTTAGCCAAAAGCCTTCGACAAGCTGGATCTTGAAGAATAAGAAAACAACGCCCTGACATTTGTATTTGCATAAACATTATTTAATCACTTCTGTGCCATCTCATTTCTACACTAGGCTGTGCCCAGGCAATTTCCAAAAAAAAAAAAAAAGAGTTTAAATGCATTCATTCTGGTGGGAATGGTTTTCTCTGTGGCAGCTCCTGAAGGGAAGGGGTGCTGGAGGAGGGGCAGGGCCAGGCAGCACAGACACCCCTCTGAGGGGCTGGGGGGCACCTGCTCTGGGGCACTGGGCCTACCTGGGGGGCTCCTGCACTGCAACTTCTTCTCTAGGACTCTGAGACTAATGACTCCTTTCTAAGAAACCCTTCCCCAGACAGTGTGTGCTGGGAGGAGTGCTGAGCAGACAGTTCTGAGGCAGCAGATCATCCCTGTGCTTTCTCCAGGGCTGCTGCTTGTGCTTCCAGAACATTCACACGCATCCGAAGTGTGACACTCTGCCTCTTTCCTTGAAAGAACAGACCTTCCTGCCTGCCTCTCACTCGGTACTCGGAGTGGGAAAACTTGCTGAGAGGAACTCAAAGCCTTTGAAGATAATTCATACTTTGGTCAACAACTGTAATGAGGCAGCTAAAATTACAATGTGCTCCGAGCGCTAAACATTAAAGCCCTTGCACTTTATACAGCTAATAAATCACACAGGGCAAGCTCTCAGTGCTGCCTACATCTAGATAACAGGCACAGCTTCCCTCCCCCGAATCACAGAGGTTGTGCAGTGAAATCTCTGCCATCAGCAGCAGGTTCTGCAATGCTGCTCAGCCCGTGGGACGCTCAGAGACTCTGCTTTTCTCACCAGAGGCTGAGCAGAGCTGCTTCTCTTCTCTTTCCTCTCTGTCTGGCTCCCAGTGCTTCATTCTGCTGCTGCAGAGCAGCGACTGCTGAAGCCCAGCACGGGTGGCAGGGCAATTCTGAAAAGCAAACCATGTCTGTGTTCTCATATCCAAAATAAAGGAGGTTCCTGAGTTCAGCTGGGTTAGCAAATGTGTCTGCAGAGACTCCCATCAATGTACAGAAAAGAGTAAGGCTTTTAAGGACAGAAAACTGATGCTCACATTTTCATGGGGTATCCAGTCTGCTCCCACCTCCCACCAACCTGAAAAACTCCTGGAAAAGCAACAACAGCTCGGGCTACTTTCTGGCTTTTTTCCTTTGCTCTACTAAGAAAAGCATACTTAGAACAACATGGAAAATGTGCTTTTTCCTTGAATAAATCCCAGTTGGTGATTCAGGTGCAATGGCAACCAGAGTTTAGCTGGCTTGCATTACTGACCCAGCAGCACATGTGTAACAACTCCCTGCTTCCAACAAAGAAGTCAAAGAGAAAACTACACAACATCTTATGTTGTCACCCCCAACATCATTTTCACTTTCCTGCACCCCCAGATTCCATATCAGCCTAACAGGAGCTCTGGGGGTGCTCAGTTCAACTTCTTCAAGAGATCCTCAGCACCAGCAGCACCAGCAGCACCAGCAGCTGTCCTGCCCTGGCTGCCTCTGCACTGTCCTGCCCACCCTCCTGAGGCTGTTCAAAGAGGTTCCAAACACAAGGGACTGGGGAATGGAAATTTACTTCCAGAGAGCTGTGACTGGTTTTTATGTGGCAAGTGCACCCCACCCTCTCCATCTGATAATGCAGCTCCCCTGCGGTTGCTCAAGGGGAGATCTCCACTGGAGAGGTGATTTGTGATGCGCTGGAGCTGACAGATCGCCCTGGGCAAGGGAGGAGGTGGGTTTGGGAAGGAAGGAAGGAAGGAAGGAAGGAAGAGAGATTAAACCTCCATCAAATGTGTGGTTACCTTGCTAGGGAAGGGGAGAGGCAGTGGGGGAGGGAGGAAAGTCAAAGAAAGCAAAGGAGAAAAGTGCATTACCAAACAGGGACACAGTGAAAAGACCTGAACATTTTACACACGATTCCTGCCTTTCCAGTTGCTCCTGGCACAAAGCTTCACTGGGCATGGAAGAATTTCCCCCGAGTCAGAGTCAAGCACCTCAAGAAGAGTTTTATCCAGCAGAGAGCTGGGAATCACCAGACATGTTGCTTTCAAAGAGCAGCATTCAGGCAGGGCAGAGAGGTGAGCACATCCCCATTTCCAGCCATGCTGACAACGTGTCACACACTGGAAGCTGCTGGGAGCTCAGACTGCCAGGACCCCTGAGAAGAAGTTTCCAGGGGACTCTAATGCTGTCCTCACACTGGGTGGAAGGACACAGATAATCCCTGTTCTGGCAAATAGGTAGTTACCACTGAGGTAACTCTGAATGACTCCTTCTGGTCGGAGTGGCATCTAAAAATAACACCTGAATGACACTCCAAGTGCAAGAAAAAAAGCTGTTTTTTTTTTTTTTCCTGTGGTGCCTGCAGAGAAGGGCATGAGCATGAGCTCAGAAGAGAAAAATTCAGCTCCTCCTTCATGGCCTCACGCTTGGGTATGTCTAAATCTGGCTTGCTGGACTTGATCTGTGATTGAAGCAAGTGAAAAGCCAAGGTGAGGTGCTTCCATCAGGTGGTTAAAATGCAAACACCACCCAGCTCTGCTCTCTGGGCAGACTGGCATCTGTCTCCATCCCTGACACGGATGAGTGGTGCCCGGGCAAAGGCCTGGGAAGCTGCTGGGTTCCTTCTTCTGCTGGGGCAGTGTCTCCCAGTGGAGACAGGTTATACTGGCTGTTCAACGGGGTTTGGTTCTCAGACTCTCTGTGGGTATAGCCTTCCCTTCTCTGGGTTCATTTCCACAGCCACAGCAGCTGAGTTGCCCCGTTCCTTTGGAGTGGCACCTCCACCCACCAGAGCCCTGGGAAGAGAGCAGGGCACAGCCCAGACTGCCCAGAACACTCCATGGAGCATCAGCAGCCAGGAAGCCGAACAAAAAATACCTAGGGCATAGATGGGAAAAAACCTGTGAAGCTTAGGGATCCACCTCACATCTTCTCTCAAGGCAGCTGCCAGGGGATTTCACATACAAGGTATTACCAAAGACCAATAAATAGCTCAAAAGAAACAGGTCTCCCTTATGCAATGAAGTCAATACATGTAAGTTCCAGTTCCCAAAGGGATGTTTCAGTACCTCTGATCCTCCTCCTAAATTCACCAGCTGGAGAGAGAGGACTGAGAGGCAGTTTCCATTCTGCCCCCATCCCAGCGATGTGTCTGAGCGTGGACAGCATTCCCCACGGGAGGCTGCACGGCAGGTACACACTGGATTTTGTTCTGTTTACTGAAGAAGGGCAGGGACTGGGGCTGCAGCTGCCTAGTGGGAACACAGCGGGTGTTATGGCTGGGCAGCCCTGCTGCAGTGCCTGCTGAGTGCACAGCCCCAGCCAAAACAGCCACACTGGAGAGGAAAGCAAACCACAGGATTACAAACCACAGAGGAAGAGTTTGCAAACTCAGATTGGCTATTTGGCTTTTATTGCCATTCTGTTTCTGTGTAATATTGGAAAATACGAAAATACATTCTCTAAGTAATATTGTTTTCCATAATAATGATGTCCAATTCTATTGCCCATGGACTAATTCAGTAATATTCTGGTTTGGTTCTTGCTGAAAATCCACATTCTGTGCTAGCCTGAGTTTTCAGTGCTTCAGCACATTTATTTCTTGTGGCTGCCCACTGAACACAGATTCACAGAACACCAGGACTGATGTCCCTCAATTCTCTATTACATCATCCCATAACTTGTTTCTTTACTGTCCTCGAATTAATCCAGTAATTTACTTTTAAGGTAACTGTATTTTTGTTTTCATGTAAAATGCTGGAGTTTGTACCAGGCCTGCATCAGGAGCTAAACAACCTCAGCTGGAGACACAACAGACATTCCACTCTTGCCATGTCTCAGCTTCTTTCCTCAGCAACTTATTATTAGTAATTAATGTTCTACATATTTAAACTGCCAAGTACGTTGACATCTTTCACTATCAGACAGATAAACTTGTCCAAGATCTTCCTGACACTTTACAGCTGTGTATTTGGCATTATCTTTACTATCTTAAATCCCTTCTCTTTGTTAGCTGCTCTCTCTGTAACAGCACAACCAAGAAGTTGCTACAGACTATTTAAACTGACTTCATCCTGATGCTTTCACAATCTCTGCTCCTGCTTTTCCCCAGTGGGATGTAAAGACAAGCAAAGCTGGGGTGTATAAATCTAACAACGAGCTCTGCCTTTCCAGCATTAAACTTGCTGTCCTAAATTGTTGTACAGCCAAGAGATATCTTGAGGAATACATATATATTTTATAGACTATTTTATAGTCTACAAAATAATATCTTTTTTTTCTGACCGTATTTTCAAGTTCCACTAAGCAGCTGAGAAATTCAGAATTCTCTGAAAACAAACTGATTTATCTCTCTGGAACTCATTCCAATATTTTCTCCCCGTACCCTTTGTGCAAAATATAAAATATCAAAGACTGAATGAACCCCAATGGGATTTCAGAGAACGACGAGAAGGAGGCAGCCCCAAGGTGCCCAACTGTCCTCCAAGGACCCATCCCAGTGTCTGCCTGCAGCACATCCCACTGGAACAGGAGATGGGAACGAGGGCACAGCAGCCCAGGCTCTTGCTGCTCCTCGGGGGGTGCCTGTGAGGGAGGTGGTTCAGAAGTGCTAATCACTGCACACTGAAGGATTACCTCTTAAAACCATAAGGATCAATAGAAAAATCTTGCTGCTAAAAGTTCCATTGATAATTTAAGACCCCAGACACACAGCAGCATTGTTCTCCGCCTCGACACCCAACATTTTTCTTTTTAATTGCCCAGTGAATTAAAACTTCTGAAACTACTTAATTACTGGATTAATACTTCATGAAAGGATCAGTTGTAATTATAGGTTGTTTGGGGAAGGGGAGTTCTCTTTTACTTCTAATTGCAAATAATTGACTGTAAAACATTTTTGAACATTACATTTACAATAAAGATGTATTCTTTGAAGTCAATATTTGGTTTATACCTTTCTGCAAGAAAATACATCATGCTTCTAGTAATATTACCTTATTATTACAGCAGCCATTGCAGCTCTTGATCAGAGCTAGACCCTTCTGTGCAAAATACTCCACTAAAATAAAACGGATAGTCCCTGCTCAGGGAGATCACGAGGCTTTTATGCGATGGTTCAGTAATAGGCATCAAGCAAAGAAAGAAACAAAGAGGAAATGATAAACACTAAATCAGTCCTGACCAGTTCACAGAGCATCATTTGCCATACCCTCATTTTCCAGCCTCCTTACCCTGTTTTTAAATGACCTGTCACCACCACGAATTACTTCTAAGAAGGGATGTGGAAGGAGGCATCTGTCACTGAGGATTTCAGTTCCCAGGGGACACCACACTTAAGCTGGGCTCCTGGAAGGATGAAGCTTTCCACCTTCATTATATCACCTACTTATACAGGGAGAAGAGTCTTCTGGGTAAGAACTTCACACCTGAACACATTTCAAAGGACAGAAGAACTTAAAACAAGCCCTTGAAGGCTTGGGAAACATCAACACCGTTTGGAAACCTTGACAGGAGGTACAGAATCCAGCTGGTTGAAGACTGAGTCTGATTTGGTAATCTCTTTGAAAGCTCTACTCAGAGGAAGGCTTGAGGAGCTCTGGAGGCTGCACACTGAGGTGAAATACATGTTTATTCAGAAAAGAAGAGGCCAACACCAGTACAAGCTGAAAGGACCACCACTGGCCTATGCTGTCTCAGGAGAAAAGAAAAAAAAAGTGGGTTTTTTTGTTGTTCTGGGAGAGTATTTATCTATCCTCAGTTTTCACTGCTAAAGCATGAAGCTATTTAAAGACATTTGATCATTCTATTTCAGATGAGTAGGAAGATTTGGGCCGAGGCTTGTAAATGTTCATTCTCTTCTCCATGGCCTTGAGGCTGTGATTCATCTGTCTCAACGTCTGCATCTCAACTACTCACCTTAGGCTCCCCTGAGAGATAAGAGAGAGGAATCAGCACTTGCAAGGTGTGATTCATCTCCTCCTAAGGTAGACATCTCCCAGCCCAGGAAGGGCCCTTTGGAAGCATCTCTCTCCACCTCAGTTGGGTATAGGCAGAGCTGGGGCTGCCCAAGAGACCTCGGGGAAGGGTTTTGACTGCAGACGTTTTGAGAGGTCAGATTTTCCTTGCAAAGCTGGGTTTCAAATGAGGAAATACAGATGTGCCTGTGGTAAGCACAGGGACTGAAAAAAAACCACCCCAAACCTGTTCATTTACTTCTGAAAAAGACAATCAGTTAGTCTTCTTTCATCTCCCCCGTTTCTTGCACTGCTTGAAGTCTCTAGAAAATCAAGTTTTATCCCACCTATTGAATGAAATATATTTCCTGTTCTTGGTCGCTTAAATTTCAGTATCCTTCTACTTTATTAGCTAGCCAATAAAAGAAAGGGAAGTCAAGGATTTCTGGATCTGATTCCCCCCTATATTCTAGATTAATGTATCCTAGATTAAGTTTGACAGAACTAATATTAGTTGGATTGTTCCTGGAATATCTCATCTGTAAAACGAGAGGAGAAATCAATCCAACAGAACACCTAGGGGGAGGGAACGGGAGAAAAGGGCTCCTTTGTAAAGAAGCTTTTGCCACGATGAGGAAACAAGAAAAAAAAACACAAAAATGGGGATGTTTTGCCTGTAGGAACGAGGAGCAGCCCTGTCAGGAGCTGACAGCCTGACACAGGCCGGTGGCTGGAGGAGAGTGATGGGGAGGGGGGAAAGACAACAAAAAAACCCCAGCAGAGGGAAAAGGCCAGGGAGAAATAATGAGGAAGATGTCAGATGAAATGGTGAGAGCAGCAGCAGCTGCCTCCAGCTGGAGGGTGCAGCAGACAGGGCAACGTGCTGCATCTTGTGAACATTCCTGCGGCCCAGGCAAGTCCCTGCAGCCCCAGGAACATTCCTCCCCCTCCTGCCAGCCCTTCCAGCTCTGCTGCCTCTCCAGAGCAATCACACGGGCAGATGCTGCTGCCATGGCCCCAACCCTGCCCCTTCTGCCCAGCCAGGGCTCCTCCGAAACCCTGCGGCAGCATCCTCAGAGATGTGTGTTCAGAGAGCTGGAAGCTGAGGAGAACTGAGGCAGAGCCCCCCAGAACAGAGGGGTGGGACAGTGTCCTGGGCCCCCTGAGGAGCCTCAGCTCCACCAGTGCTCACACTGGTTTGGGGTATTTGTGTGCAGGAGAAGAACAAGGTGCACGTGCAGTGGTTTGCTGGGTGTAGCCTCACCCCAGCACAGGGAGAAGGGGACAGAGCAGCAGCTGTACATGACTGGAATGCAACCACGAGCAGAGAAAAGCAGCTCTGATTTCCCACCCCGAGCTCTCCAGCCCCCTCTGCTTCCCTGCTGAGAAACCTGCCTCCCTTTTGGATCAGTTACTGACCTAGATGTAGGTTGCAAAAAAATGTTCATAGGCACTTTGTTATCCTGATGCTTCCTGCTCCTGGGAACACAGCACTTTCCCTCTCCAGCACATGGCCTGCTCCATAAGGAGTCTAAAGACACATAAACAAATCTGATTATCTCAGGACTCCACCAGCTACAGCTCCATGGGGCCAGAGCATCACCCAGGAGCACTGTCTCCTCCAACTGCTGCAGTCTGCACATTTCTGGAACACAACTTTCCAGGAGCAACCTGGTGCTGAGTTAACAGAGAGAAATTGTCTTTATGTATCCTATTAGGATCCCCAGCTTGTAAAAAACCAAAACCCTGGGAAGAGGAGATGGATGGAAACAGAAAGCAAAGGTACACTGGCTCAGTTCAGCAGATCTGTCTCTGTGCTGCCTCCTCCCAGCTCCATGGGCTGCCTGCTGAGCTGACAAGAGCTGCTCTGGAGCTAGGCTGGCTTGCTTCTTTTTTTTTCCCTTTTGCCTCCTGTTGTCTCAACAGAATTTTAGAATATGCTGCCAGATGCTCGTTCGTGCCAGAGCAGGATGAGTAATGGTTTCTTCATTCCTAAATGAGCCCCTCTGATTCATGGTATGCACGAGTCATTTTCTCCCAAAGCCAGAGGAATCAGAAGTTTCTGCTGGGCTCCCTGCAGAAAGATGAACACACCAGCAAAAAGCCTGCTTGGGAACGGGCTAAATGGTGCTGCTGGATCTGTTCCCTGCCTGCAGTTCACCCCCTCCCACGGCATTTCCATGGATATTGCAGCCATTACCACAACCAGCACCAGGCAAATCTCGCTCTCCTGGCTAACTCTGCCCTGACTGTGCTGCTGGAACCTTCCCGAGTCCATCTTCTGTCCAGCTGCAGGCAGGGGATGGTGTCCAAGGCAGCCTGAGGTGCCCGTGTGTAGCTTGCCCACTGTTCCAAAGGAAGCATGCACAGAGGAACCCGGGAGGATGTCTGCTCGCTCTCGGCTTGCTGCTCAACTGGGGGACTAGTAAATCACTGCTGAATGGGATGCTATATGCTTTTCTGCCTCTATTATGGATTATGGGGGAATTAATAAGTAATGGGATTTGCAAGATGAAAAGCAAGGAAACCCATAGGGTGGGTGATGGAGAGGCATAATTTAAAAAGTCAATGAAAGGTTCTGTTAAATCACAGTTACATTATGCTGATATTCACCAAAGTCCTGTGCTAAAATGCCTTTGTCATAAAATATTGAGACTCCTTTCTGCAGTGACAAATGAAGCTTCCCACAGTCCTGGAGGCTTGAAGGAGCTGGAGACGAGCCCTTTGTGATGTGAGCAGGACAAGATGGTTTTCCTGCACCTCCCCCTGCCCCAGGGCTGCCTTTGGCTGGGCTCAGTGAAGGTGCAGCATGGGTTCAAACTTCCCAAGATACCTCCTCTCCCTTCTCACCTCCTGCTGCTGATAAACGTGGCCACAACATTGATGCAAATACCCACTGAACTTGCCTTTAGGATCTCCTAAAACCACCCCTGTTCCACACCCTTCAGTCCTGCCCTTGCTCTGCATCTTTGAGGGAATGGAAGCTCTCAGAGATCCTTTCCACGGACTCTGCAGAGGTGTCTGGGGCTGCCCAGCCACTCCGCTCTGCACAGCACTCCTGGTAGCAAGTGGTCTCTTGTTTCTGGCCTGGCACCCAGCTTGTCAGCACAGGTCCAATCTAAATAACCCCCAGGCAAATCCCCTGCAGTCCTTCCCTTTCCTGCAGATGCAGGGCCCTGGGACCCTGAAAATGGTGCAATTCCTGGCCCCACTGACCAGCCCATGAGGGAAAAGCCTGTCAGGGAGCAAGTGTTTCCAGAGATGGAACACAAATGGCTCTTCCCAACGTCTGGGGATTCAGAACCCCACTGGGGCTTGATTTTCTTCATATTTACATCAGGATGTGGCTCTTAGCAAGGTCCTCAGACTGCACAGATGATGCTGAACTCAGTGTGAGGCCCTGACTCTGAGCTGTTGATGTCCAAGGTAGCCTGGCACTGGCAGGAGCAAGGGCAGCTCCAAAGCCTCTCTGCCAGGCAATCACATGCCATCTGCCAAAGGGAGCCTTGGAGAAAATGGCAAAGCAGTGAAACTCTACCTCAGATCACATCATTTTAATGCCTTTTATTTCCCGCCTGTTAAAGCTTGTAAAAAGTAATCTCTGGCTTGTGAAGAATTGTTTTGCATTTCAGGACCTCGGGGAATTAGATGGGGCTAAGTAATTATCAGGAAGCCTCCCTGAGTTGAATAGAAATGGACTCAGTGGGCAGAAAGCTCTGCAGTGCATTAAGATAAGGAAACTGAAATTTGGGAAACAGCTGAAAAAGGAGAGTGTAACCTTTCTGGGGGCTTTAGCCCGTTCTGAGTTGATCTGAATATCTATTTTAAAGGCTGTTGAAAACTCTCTGCTCAAAAGTGCCAAAATACTTCTGCACATCAACGGTGCCTTTGACCCAAAGGGGAAGAAACCCACCTCAGCTCTGATCTTCTCAAATATTTATAGACATACCTTCCATTCTGACCTTCATTTGAATTTCACATTTATTTCTAATAAAGCTCCCACATCTCCATTGTTGGCCAGATCTGAAATACTCAGCTACTGCCAGGGGTGGGAGCAGGGAATGAATACTGAGGCTGAATTTGGGAGGCAGTTGTGGCTCCGTGTGAAGGGATGGGCAGAGGCAAAGCTTCTGGGGTAAGTGGCAAGGCAGAGTTGAGCAGAGATCCACCTCCTGGGCACACCCACCCGTGGATGCCCTGTGAGAGGGCACAGTGCTCCACACTGCCTGACAGAGCCCCTGTGTTGGGGGTGCAGCTGAAATGATGCTTGTAGGAGGGCACAGGAAAGCTCAGGGCCCTTCATTTCTAATCAGGTTATTTGTAAAGAGAGCTCATTTGTTACTGAGGGTGAAATGCCAGGAGCAGAGCGTAAACTGGCAACGGGGATTTTAATTCTTATTAAGTTTGGTGGTTTCATTACTTTTCCCATTGAATATTAATGCAGTAATATGGCATCACTGGCTGGATCTGTCTGCAGTTTCTTCTCAAGACTGCTGTGCTCTTCCCAAACAATCCCCCCGTTAAAGGTGAAACCTGAAAAAGAATTACTCTAATTTTCTACAAATCCAGTTCAGTGCATCCAACATTTCCCCTCATCTGTGTCGAGGCATCCCATCTGCAAGGCACAGGTAAGTGCCCACGCAGCAATCTGAGTGGAAGCTGTGATGCAGATTTCAACACAGACAGGGATTTCTGGGCCAGTGGAGCAGCAGAGCTGAGGAGCTGGAGCCCAGCAAGGGGGGGGGTGTCTCACTGGGAAGCACTGGGCTCTGCTGGGATGAGCAGCTGTGCCCTCCCCAGTGCCAGGGCTTGCTGACACACTCACACTGCACTGCACACCCCCCTTGCAGCCCATGACACTCAAACTTTGACAAAGACCTCAAAAAAAATGTTTAAATAGAATGTTTTTAGCTTTTTCTGTAATGAACCAGAACAGCTTTACCACATCTGCAGTGAAAAACAAATATTATGGTACTTTCTTCCTCTGGTTTGGTTATGGCTGAGAGGACAGTGCATGATCTTACAGTTGTCATTAGTGCACTTATTAAAATTCAATATTTAAATTAAAAAAATATTTACATTAAAGAAAAAATTCACTTATTAAAACACCAGTATTAATTTTACAGAAGACTGTCAGGGATGAAAGTAGCAATTCTCTTACTTTCTAAAACTGTCTTTCCAAATGAAACCACCACCCTCTAAAAAAATATGCATATATACATATTTCTAAGTTTCAAGATCGGACTTCAGTCTTGCAGAGTTATGCTCTGGTTTTTGCACCCACAGCCAGGGTCTACCATGAGATGTTTACAGCCTGACAGAGGGAATTTGCTCAGAAACAGCGTGAGGAGGGAGGCTGAAACTCGGGAATTTTACGACCTGTTTTTACTGGTGATTCCATTTCAGCCACACTGGCATTGCCCTAGGAGGCTGCTGCAATTTCCCAGTGTTCTGTCTTCGTTTTGCTGGGGCAAACCCCAGGGAATTTGCTCTTTTTGATGACCCTGCCACCACAGCCCCAGATGCTCATCTACAGTGCCCTGCAGCAGCTCCAAAGCCTGCTCTTGTTCCCAGTGTGAACGGCTCCCAGTCGCCATACTGGGAACGCTGGGGAAGGAGAGGTCAGCACTGCTCACGGGGGCTTCTGGCTGTTCCTGCCCCACTCCCAAGGCTACAGCTCATGCTCTGCCTTGGTCAGAAACTGTCAGACTCCTCGAGCTGCCCAGAGCAGGATCATGCCCCCTGGATCCCATTCAGCCTAATCCTGCTCCAGTTCTGAGCAGGACACGGACCCGGGGGAGCTGCAGGGATTCATTTTCCATCTCAAGCTGGAAAAGGTGCCGTTGGTTTCAGTTTTGCTCCCTGACAAAGACACCAAGTCTCCTCGCAAGGGTGGCTGAAGGGTTCGGGGCACTGGGCAGCCCTGAGGGAGCAGCTTCCCCGGGTACAGGGCTGCAGGTGGCTCCAGACCCCCTGTGCTGGACCCCAGTGCCAGCCAGCCTGCTTGCAGGGGCTGTGTGTGCCCTGCAGGGCAAGAAAACATCAGCCGCTGGAGAGGGCTGGCTGAGGGTTACCTGTTGTGTGCACACCTGATCGGGGGGAGGAGGAGCTGCCTGTTGTTTTAAGTCTCCCTTTTCTTTTGTGCTGTGTCTGGGCAGGACCCACACGTCTGGAATGCACCTTAAAACAGCCTTATCTCCACAACCCATCATTACAAGGCAGGTGGTGCAGTCTACTTTATTTTCTCATTTCTCTTCTTTTTCTTCTCCTCCCCCTAACTTCCCCCTCCACCCCAGGGTAGGAATTTCTGAACCCCAACCAGTACACGTTGCATGGCTCACACACCTGGAATCCACTTCTCTCCATCACTGCTCCAGCACAGAAAAACAGTGGGAGGAAGAATATGAAAAGCCCCAACAGCAAGACCACAGGCCACTCCAGGAGAGTAACACCCCTGATGTTTTAAACCTGCACAGAAATGCATGTTAACTTCACTTCCCATTT
The DNA here is from genome assembly GCA_024611195.1 of Ceyx melanurus. Lineage (NCBI taxonomy): Eukaryota > Metazoa > Chordata > Aves > Coraciiformes > Alcedinidae > Ceyx > Ceyx melanurus. The sequence goes on along the minus strand of JANHGL010013910.1, from coordinate 19,880 downwards.
AGCTGCCCTAGCCCAGGACAAAGAAAATGTTCCTCTTTCTGAAAAGCCAGCAGGGAGCTGCTGAGCACCCAGGGGTGCAGCTCACCCTGGCAGAGGGTTGTGCCCACAGCCCATGCCAACCAAGCCCATGAGGCTTAAGTAAGAGAGCACAGCTTTTACCTGGACAACGTGTAAAATGACCTTTAATCTGCTCACAAGCCTGACACTGTAATCCCTGGGAAATGCAGCCATGGTTGGGTTGAGAGCTCTGTGAGTGCGAGGGCTGGGTCAGGGTGGTCCCCCCAGCCAGTGCAAAGGGTGCTTTTCTGCAGCTCCTGCCCAGCTTCTGAACTGCAGCACAGTCACCAGCCACCCTCAGCCTGTCCCCAGCAGAGCCCAGTGCCCAGCTGCTTCATCTGTTAACACACAACCCCGGGTGCCTGGAACAAAGGAGGAGCAAGAGCTGCAAAGCCTGGGCCACTGTAAGAACATTTGAGATGTGAGCTGTGGGTGCAGGATGGGCACTGGGATGGGATATCCCAGCGTGCAGTCAGCCAGCACTAACTGCCAGGAGCAGCTCCCTGGCACTGCCAAATTGCCACGGGGAGCTGCCAGGCCAAAGACCAGCTGCTGACATCACTGATGGTGATTTTTGGCCATTTTCTGCTTTGCACTTGGCTTGTTGCACACCTGTGTTTGAGGCAGCCGGGCACTGCTGGGCAGAGTCCACAGCAGCAGGAGGCAGAAGCTGGAGAGAGCCCCTGCCCTGGCACCCTCAGCAGCAGCAGCCACCTCCCCCTGCACCTCAGCAGCTCCTGGGGTGGATTTGGGCAGAGGAGAGCCCGGCCTTGTTTTAACTTGTGCAGCACCCAACCGCCACAGACAAGCCTAAGGATTAGAAGTATGCAAAAAGCCTGCAAGTGTATCACCTCTGCTCTGCCACCCCTGAAAACATAGCCCACAGTTACACCTTCTGTGCTGGAAAACCCCAGAAACCACAGCACACGAGTAGCAGCAGGGCTGCAGGTTCTGGTTAATTAAAGGTTTTATCACTTACAGGCTTCTCTGGGCTAGAGGAGCAGGGGTGGCACTGAGCTCACTTCTGGAAAGGTTGAGGTGCCTCCTGACCCAAAGCCTGGGGGGGATGCTCAGCTCTCAGAACACCAGTAACTGGTGAAAGCCATGGACCTGGGCCACACGTCCCTGAACCTGTCTGTCCCTCTCTTCTCTCCTTATTGTACATTCAAGAATGGAATGTACTCCTCACACCTAACTGCACAACAGCCATGCATCCACTGCCATCAACTCCAACCCAGCAGTGGCAGCAGGACTGTGTTTGTGCTGCATGTGCAGAGTCTTTGGGGATTTTTGCTGGGTTTATTGTCACAGCTGAAATGCAGAAGGAGCAATTCAAATGAGGGAAATGCAATAATCTGGGAATGCTGTTCATCAGCGCATCACCCCTTAAAAAGCAGAGTCCTTTATTAAAAAGGACACATCTTATTAAAAAGATATGAAACAAAAGTGATTTTTAATTTTATTGGGGAGGCAGAGTCATTGCCAGAGACAGCCCGTGGCTATGTGTGATGGTGGAGTCAGGAGGGAGGGCAGTGAAGCACTAACAGAGATGAAGCTAATAACTTTCACTCTTTGGGAAAGTGCGGCTCGATTTCTGCTGCTCCAGGCTGTGCAGCTCGAGTGGAAACCCAGAGAAACTGCACCCACCTGCTTCCACTGCTGCCATCCAGGGCCAGCTCCTCAGCCAGCGTAAATCAGTTTCTCTCCATGCAGCCAGGCAGATTTATGCCAGCTGAAGATGCAGCCCCTGGTCCTGCACTTCAGAACACGCAGCTTTCAAACACAGATGAGTGTGAACCCCTAACACTTCCCACTCGTGAACCTGGGGGAACAGAGCTCCCAGCCTACCCCTGCCACCTCATCCGGGCCATCCCTGGGGTAAATGACTATTCCACCCATCAGGAGCTATTCTGAGTCTGCACCTAGACCTGAACACACTGGTTATGGTTTTCTGGTTGGTGGGGATGTATTGATGTTCACTCCTTCACTAACACCTGCTGGACCAGTGTTTATTTCTGTGTTTGGATAAGCAGAACTAAACAGGATTGTCTTCCTCAGTCTGTGAGCCTGACCTCAGCAGCCCATGTGGCTGCCCACTACCCCCAAAAACACACACACCGAGGGGTTTGTACTCTCCTTCCACGCCTCTGCAGGATGGAAACGGGGATAAAGAACAGAAGAGAAACAAAAACTGATCCCTCTTCCTCCATTTCTTCAGAACAGCCCCAGAGCACAGGTGAGACCACACCACTGCTCCTCCCCAGCTCACTGATCACTCCTGAGTCCCCAGAGAGTAACTGAGGCCAAGCAGGGGCAGAGACCAGCTGCTAGGGAGGAGTTGTTGCTTCTCTGCACCGTGTCACCCGCACATCACACAGACCCTGCCCGTGCCACCACGAAGCTGCAGGCACATGAGCTCTGCTCTGCCTCCCACAGCAGCCACAGGAGCCCAGGGAGCTGCCACCAAACACTACCCTGCCACCAAACGTGGCTCTGCCACCCTCGAGCAGAGCCCTCAAGAGCTGGTGGCAGATCCAGCAGGACACAGAGAAGAAGAGCAAATGACAAAGGTGGGACCCAGTGTGTTTCAGCCCTGCAGCAGGAGGGAAAGCAGCTTCTCAAAGGCAGTGGCTTTGCGAGGTTCTGCAAGTACAGACAAAGAAGGGTTTGCATGGGGTTGAGAAACTGAATAGACTCGTAAGACAGTGACTGATGTCAGACTCCCCTGGCTGCTGGATGCCTGTGCTGCAGTCATTCCAGAGCAATACATTGATGAAGCAAGTTGCTTCATGCCTGCTGCCTAGATAAAAAAGAAGACATTAATTCCAAGTGGATGAGAACTGAGCTGTGGTGCTGAGTGCTGCTGGGTGCCTAGCAAAGGAGAGCTCTGCAGAGTGCCCGGGGTGGACATGCAGCACTTGCACTCAGATGTGTTTGAAAAGGGCAACTGTGAGTGAAGTCTGGGGCAGATGCTCTAAAGCTGTAACACAGTGAAGGACCAGCCAAGGACCCCCCGAGGTCACCTCCAGATGCAGTGTGCAGCAGGTCTTCTCAAGCCAGGAGCTGGCCGGAGGGTGGGTGACAGACTGCCTGGTGCCAGGGCACTGGTATGGCACCAAGGATGATTTTATCTGCGCCTGGGCAGACAGACAGGCAGACACCTCCCGACAGAGGACTGCTCAGGTCAGGTGAGATGAGCAGCAGGGAAGCCTCTGCTCCACACAGGAGCTTGTGGAGGACACAGTGTGATCCAGGGAGGACACACAGCCAGGTCCTGCTGCAAACACCCTCCCTGCCCAGGTCTCAGCCCTTGAAAGAGCCTGACAGCACCCAGCAGAGACCACATCCCATCCTGATCCTGCCCCAGCTCAGCCAAAGACGTTATTGACATGCTCCCAGCTATCACCATATTTAGCCACGAAGAGCCTCGGGCAGAGGCAGGGTATGGAAATATCTGCAGAGTTTCAGCTTGACTTTCTACTTCCTTATTGTGGTAGAGATCTGGAATAACCCCCTCCAACTGCATCCAGAGAAAGGAGCTGAAGAGCAGAGCAGCACCAGATCCAGCTCTGAGCTGTGCAGCCCTCGCACACAGACCTGGGCGTCACCTCTGCCATCCTGTCACAGCAGCCTCTGAGCACACACACTGCCTCTCCTTTCCCCAGAGGTGCCCTGAGGACACCCTTAGGTCACCCCCCAGCACAGCAAGTGGTCCCTGGGCACGGGCAGGAGGTGCAGGAGGGCAGAGAGCTCCCAGTTCAGCAGGACACAGCCAGGCACAGGCAGATGGGCTGAAGGGAGCAGGAGCAAACCCTGCTGCCAAGCTCCAGAGCCATGTGGACAACCTTCCACGGGACGAGGAGACAGAGCATGTAAACTTCCAGTTCACAGCAGGGTGAACATCTCCTGTATCAGCCTGTCCTCCACAGCCCTGTGAGGAAAATCAGAGCCAACATGCAGGGGACACAGGTTGGGGTTGGGTGTGAATTCTCTCGACAGCCCCTGGGTGCTCTGGCTCAGCCTCACAGGGGCAAAAGAAGAATTCTGCATCTTTCTGATGGGATGGAGGGGAGTGAGTCCCAGTTTCCTTCTGAAAACACCTGCAACATCTGCAAAATCACCTCCTGTCCAGCCCGAGTCGAGATAACCCACCTGTATCTTCAGAGCCCTCAGCACAGACTTTTTCACTGTTCGTGAAATTAAAGTCAATGACAAACCAACACAAAAAGCCTTTCTAACTGTGAAACAGCTTCACTGCCTGGCTGAGTGAGACAGATTCCCTAAAGTAGCTTCTGTGTTTACAGCTAACCCTGGTTTCTTACACGTCCAAAGCTGTCCTCTCCCCGCAGGAAAATCCACGACAGCACCAGGAGAGGCAAGTTAATGAACAGAGCACTCACGGTGTGGGACTCTGCACAGAGCCCCATCCATCAGGGCTGCAAAGGCAGAATGGAAACACGGGCTCACGTAGTGGGCATTTTGAGTTAGAGATCTTCCATTTTTAAAAAGGCAAAGGGGTCCAAATGAAACCTGAGCAGCCACTGTCCCTTCATCCCATTAGCACTGTCCTCATCAAAACTCCAGCTCCGAGATGACAGCAGAGGATGGGATACACATCACAACAGTGAATAATGCAGGAGAACCCAGCTCACAGCATCCCATCCATGGCTCTCACCCATGCAGTGCTGCAAGGCAGTAACAGCCCATCATCTGCAACTACAGTACCTTGCAGCTCCTGCTTCTTTTTTTTTCCCAAGGTGTGGTCAGGGTTCCTGAGCAGACATTGCTCATGGAGTGAGTGTGCCCTGAAGCTCTGCACCCCACGCTGGGAGAGGCAGAAGACACTGAGAGGAGCTAAAATGGGAGCCACAAGCCCACAGGGGTGGCAGCAGCACATCAGCACTGGGGCTCTTACTGCCATCCCAGTCCAGCAAAGCTCTCCTAGACACACAGAACTGAACCCATGTGCTCCAGGCCCTGAGGACAGAGCTCCTGTATTGCTCCAGCTACCCCAGTCTGACACCAACCAGCGTGTGCAGGTCTGGGGTCCCACTGATGCTCTAACACAACTCGTTCTGGTCACCCCAGAATGCAGCAGGCTGGCAACTCACCTCCAGTGGGGATGTGGCTGAACAACTGCCCTGCAAAAAACACTACACTCCTAACCAAAATAATTAAATTAGCATGATTAGTGTTGGCTAGGCCTCAGTCCTGTGACTTCCAGCAAAGCTGAGGCATATACTTTAAATACTTCTCGGAACCCTTTCATCTCCTGCTCACCAAAGCCACACATATTGGAACACTCCTCTGTTCCCCCAATCCACACAGAGATCAGAACATCAGCTATTATGCAGAACCATTACAATTACCCATTTTAATACCAGCTCTGAGCAGGAGGCTGCAATGGTTCCCACAGGCAGGAAGACCCCCTCTGAGAGCCTCTCCTGAGCCACTGACCCTGACTGGAGCTTCAAAGACCCCCCTGAAGGAGGTGATTTTGCCCTTGGAGATGCTGCAGAGGGAGAAATAGAAGCTCTTGCTCCTTTCCTTCAGCAGGGCAAGCCTCCAGTCTCAGCCTGCAGGCAGCCACCCGTGCCACGTGCAGGTTGCCCAGCGCTGCCAGGCGCCACTGGCTCGGGAGCACGAAGCCTCAAACGAAGATTATTTCCTCAAACACCAAAGAGAAGATCCCGGCTGTTACTTCAACACGCCCGACTGAAGCCAGGGTCCACACACCCGTGCTCCACAGCAGTGTGTGGGCCAGCCCAGCTCTGCAGCAGCCTCCACCCCGTGGCCCCCGTGCCCAGCCCTTGGCTCCGGCGGGGCGTGGGGGGCACGGAGAGCTCCCGTGGAGGGTTTGCTCACAGAGGCTCTGGCAGCCTGGACAGCATCTCCCAACAAGTTGAGGCAGCGCAGAGCTGAAGGAGGCTGAAAAAGGAGCCTTCCCAAAGGTGTGGCCCTGGCGAGGCTGGAGCTGCTGCTCAGATAAAGCAGCGTGTAGCTGCATGTCGGGAGAGGGAAGGGCTCTGGTTACTCACAGGCTGCACTCCGGGCTGCAGACAAAAGGCCAGGAAGGAGCTGACAAACCTCAGAGCCCAGCGTGCTGGAACAGCTCCCGGGGCTGGCTTTACTGGAAGGTCTGTCCCTGACCAGGGGGACACGCTGCCCCCCGAGCCAGCAGTGGTTGAAGCAGGACCAGGGTTGCTAAGCCTGTCCTCAACAGAGTCACATCTCTGAAGAGCTCTTCACTGTCCATGTCAAATGCTAACAAATCCCAGCTTCTTAAAGTTATCAGTAAATGGATTTAGGAAAAAATATCAGAAAAGGCTGGAACAGGATGAAAAGCCTCCAAAGCCAAGGGTTCTTATCCAAACTACACTCACATTTTCACTGATCTGAACTCAGCTTTGTCAGCACTTGTAGTTTTATAAGGGCAGTCAGAGCTGCTGGTGTTGTGCTCTGTGAACACACACGTACTCACGAGCAGCAACAGTGCAATCCCAGTGCACACCATCTCACAAGAAACCTTCAGTTTCCCAGAACACCACCCAGATGGCACCAACAGTAACCAAGACTGCTCTCATGCTTCACGCTAACTGGGAGATACCCATTTCTCACCAGTGTAGGTAGATTTTCACAAAGGAATGGCACAGCCCTTCGTGCAGAGCAGCAGAGCAGAGCTTACAACTCCCCCAGGAGAGCAAATCCAAGACCAGGGGTCTGAAAGGTGTTTGTGCCCAAAGCCACTCCTCAGAACTGGGCTCGGACGGGCACAGCCCTGCCTGGCTGGCTCCTTGGGCTGCTCTGCAAGAACAGGCTGGCACATGCTGGAGGCAACCCAAGTGTCACTGCAGGACACAGAACGTAGCCTAGGTGGAATCACAAACACAGCAACTGCAAGAACTGGGAGAAAACCATCTGCCAATAATGCCAGCCCTGCCAGCAGTGCTCCAGCCGTGCCCTGAGCGTGGCTGTGGCAGGAGGCAGGCTCAGTTTCTGAAACTCTGAGAGCAGCCTTGCACTGAGACCCTGCACGGGCTGACAGCAAAGCAGTGCCACACGCTCCTACCAGGGTGTTAAAAGAGCAGGGAGGCATGAAAATTCACAGAGAAGTCTGAAATTTCATCTTTTCTGCTTAAAAGTTTATTCCCTGTGACTAAGATGCCAAGGCTTTTTTCTTGCCTTTTTTTTTTTTGGTGCTTTTTTTTCCCCAACATAAAACTGAAAAGTAAACTCCTCCGCAGTGCCCAGGTGGCTCCAGGACAGTTACAGCAGCTTAAAAGGTTTATTGTTAGATTACTGCTGCATTAGTGCTGTCAGCAGTGCTACCTTCTGCCTTCTTGCTCTCAAACCAAGTGTGCAGCCCCCAGGGTGCAGAGCAGGGCTCACTCCAGTGCCCTGTGACTGCAAAGTGTTCTATCTGGTGACTCTGCAGCACCCAGGTCTGGAACAGGCATCTGGGAGCAAATCATCCTTGTTCCAGAGTCCAGACAGCCTTCACTGCTGGAACTCCTCGAGAGCAAGGAGCTGGAGCCAAGACACCCCGTGAAGGTGGTGGTTGGTCTGAGCCATGGCTCGTGTGGCTGCTGGACCTGTCACACAGTCTGGCTTCCAGGGCCCCTCACCAGGGCAGCCAGGGAGTGACCTGTTACTGCAGGAGAGGTGCCCTGGCAATCCAAGCTGGCATGTGACAGCTTCTAATGCTGCTGCTGTGAAGACCACACCAAAGATTAACAGCATGAAGTTATGTTCTGAAGTAGACATTTGAGAATTACTATAAACTTCAGCTCTTGACCTCTTGCAGACACAGAACATGCAAGGAACCTTCCAGTAATTAAAACGTGGCCATTCTTTATCTTCAAAGGCAGAGGGAAAAAAGGACCTGCTACCTTTAGAGCCTTGGGACACTGTTTTACAATTAAGGTATAATCAATCTTTAATTATTTCGTTTGAAGGTTATTTAAACCCTTCCCTCATGACAGCCCCTTCAGAAAGCCCCAGCAGAGATGGGGCAGCAGCTGCCAAGTTTCCTCCTCCCCCCAAGGAGCTGTGGAGCAGCACAGGAGCTGAGTCCCCCACACGGATCCTGCCTCTCTCCAGCTCCCCTGGCAGAGAGCACAGCCCAGCACAGGAATTCAAACCCAGCAGCTCATCACCCAGCTAGAGATCTGTTGGCACAGAGGCACCTCATTGTCTTCTCAGGGAGCTTCATGTCCAAACTAGCCCACTACAGCAACACCCCTGCATCCTGACTCTAGAGCTGCCTCCATTTCACGCTCAATTCATGTCTTTTTCCTGTCACAAGTCACTTTTTCCCCCCCTGCCAACACAAACCTTCTTCACACCAACACTGTTTGGGGGCTGTTGTTTTTCTAGTTACTGAAGCAGCAGCAAAGACCATTGTGGCTACAGCTCATGGTTGTGTTGCCTGTTTCCTGGTTTAACCCCTCAGCACGTGTCTGGTTAATACTCTGTACCTCTTTGTACATGAGAGTCTGGAACAGAAAAATGAGAAAAAAAACAGCAAAATGAGAAAAAACTTCCCATTTTCTGGAAAGGCAGAAAGATCCTTCTCAGTTCCTCAGCAGGCTCTTGAAGTCAGGCTCAGTCTGCCAGCCCAGCAGCAGGGGTGGGAACACAGAGCTGACACGATGTGTCACCAGCACCCCTTGAAAAGCCCTGAGCACCGTGCCGAAACGTGGACTGGCACCTCAAAGGAACAGCACACGAGAGCAGGTCACAGCCTGCTGGCTTTTTTCAGTGGTGTCTCAAGTGAATGGCACCTTCTGAAGCAATCAAGTGAAACTGAGCAAAAAAAATAATAATAAAATACATGTGCAAATATTTTTTTCCTGAAAAACTTCTTTCTTTTAAAGTGGCAAATATTTTCATAGAAATGTTCCCTGCCACAGAGACAGAATTCAATCTCCTGGAAGAAAGCCTTTCTTCCTCCTCTATTTTCCATTCTTTTTTTTCAGCTCATTGTTTTCAGTTTACTACTTTAGTGACAGAAGAGGAGAATGAGGGGAAAATAGCAAGACCAAATTCAGACAAATTTAGTTTTTTGTCTTTGGGAAGTCAGAACAGCAGAGTCCAAGCTCCATTACACTACCACACACTCATTTTCACACCAGTTCAGCTTGAGAGGAGCTCTCTGAAATAGGAGGGCAAAACTCTGTCTCTGTGTGAGGAGCAGTTATCCTGCCCCAGCACCAACAGGCACCTTTTCTGCAACATCCCTGCTTGGGAAACACAACCTGCTCTGTGCTGCACACTTGGACTGCACTCACAGCCACTAACCCTACCCAGACAGGGCAGCAAGGAGAGGCCAGGAGCCTTCTTGCCCCACTGCAGGAAGATGAGAGATGCCCAGAGTGCCAAGGATGCAGGCTGAGGTTCAATCGGGTGCCTCTACAGGAAGAAAAGAGCCAAAGGAGGGGATGTGGAAGAGCCAGGTGTGCAAGCTCCTGCCAACTCCCATGGCCAAAGGGGGAACAGAGCAGAGGCAGTTTGCTTTGAAATTCAGAGAAAGGAAATGTGTGTGCAGCCTGGGGATGAGGTGAAGATGACAAGAGAGGTTGGTGTCATCAGCTTTTGTTCCTCTGCAAGTTGCAAAGGAGCAGTTGTGGCTGAGAACGTTTGAAATGAAATCACTGGAACCTGTCAGCAGTTGACTGACCTCTGTGCAGGGGTCCTGTAGAACAAGGAGTCTGAACAGAGCCTTGGCTGTACCAGTAGCTGGGAATTCATCAGGATGAGCACCCTGGAAATGCTGGCACGTTCTGCCTTTTTCCTTGCAGGTTCCAGGGGACTCAGTCTTAGAGTTGCTAGAGATGCCCTACACCGTGTCAGAGCCACCTGCTTGTCAGGGATGAGCAGAGCTCACTGAGTGGTGAAACACTTGGCTTAGTGCTGGGTGGTAAATGAGAACACAGGTTTCTGAGCAGAAAGGAAATACCTGAGGTGCAGGCTTGAAAGAGAAGTACCAGTAAAGGCAATTCAAGTGACAGATCTGCAGCCTCAGACAAGCAGTTAGGCAATGGTACTGGGATAAATCTCAACAAAAACCAAGCCAGTCTCCATCTTTCTCCTTCTCTCTACTGTTCTGGAATACAAAGACTTTCTTACAAGCTTCAAGTCTCAGTTTTGCAACACGCACTCCTCACTACTCCAGCAGTAAGCCTTGGCACGTGCCCATCTCCAGAGAGGAGCAGGCTGCACGATGCATGTGGACTGAACCCAGCCAGGCTGCAAAGGCTGTGGGTCCCACCAGAGCTGGGGCCTGCAGGAGAAGGGAGTGGGGAAGAGGATTCCCTCTGATCCAACAGAGCTTCTTGGCTTTGCTTCAGAAAGGTTAAGGGATGGTTCTCCTTCTGTGCACACAGGCCAGTGGGTGCTGCTCAGGGAAGGGTGCAGCCAGGCTCAGCAGCGTGCAAGAGAGCACGTGAAAGGAGAGTGGAACAGCCCGTTAGCCTGTGGGTCATCTGGCTGTGATGAAACAGGGGAATGCACAGTCTGGGGGCTCTGTCTGCTTCTTACTCCAGGTAAGGCAGCTGCTTTATAAAGATGTTTTTCACCATCATAAATAAGCTTTGGAGGTGAACAGGGGAAAACCCTCCAGTAATGATTCTCTGCCTGCTTGTGGACTGGATTTACAGTGAGCAATTCCAGGAGACGTGGCCCTGAGCTCTCCTGTGCTGTGTTTGATGTCTCAGACTTACAGACCAAGGAAATTATTTGATGCCATTGATTGGACAAATTGAGAGGTCAAAGCTGTCAAGCCTTCAAGACCACACAGGTTTCCTCCTTGGAAGCCAAAGGGTGGAATGTGCCTCTCGGATACTGCAGGGAAGAGCCTTCCTCTGCTGACACGTTTCCATCAGCAGGGCTTGAGAGCTTCCAGCAGCAGCTTCATGATGTGTTAGCAGCTTTTTCCACCTCACGGGTACGTGTTGAAAGTTTAAGGGAACAGACAGTTGAAATGACTGGATGTTATGGAACAACATGGTGTTCCTACCCAGCTACCCAAACCACAGCCAGCCCCACCATCCTTGTCCTTGACAGCAGCACTCAAGCCTTAAAGGTGTTTGTTAAGTTACAGTACCAAACAGAACAGCAAGAGAACTGATTTGGATCTAAAGAGCTACTGCCCTGGCTTCAAACTGTGCAGCAGGGCAAAATCACCCAGAGTTTGGCTTAGTGCTTCACACAGCCCTGAGAAAACACAAACAATGAACAGCAATAACCTCACCTGCCTTCTAGAATATCTCTGCTAAGCACAAAGTACTCCCAGCCTGCAGAGCTCTCCCCCAGACATGCTCTGGGATGCTGAGGGGCAGCTCCTGCTCTGGCAGCTCCGTGCCCACTCCTGGCACCACCAGCACCAGTGGCTGGCACTTGCACTCCAACACCCCACGGAAACGTAGGAAAGGAAGGCAAAGATAAAGGTCTAAAACAAGAGCCACCAAACACACAGGAGTCCCCAGATTTGTGTCATGCACAATTCCACTCTAGAAGCCTCACTCTGCCCCCCTTTAGAGCTGGAATCAAAGCCATTGCACAGAAACACTTTGACAGAGCACCCCTGCACTTGGCTAAGTTCTACCCAGGGTCTTTGCAGGGAGATGCCCCTTGGTGGGCTGTGTTTGCTGGACTAACTGTTTCACAGGGAGTGCGCTGTGGCCCCAATCTCACAGCACAGGGCACGCTCAAGAGCCAGCTCTCCAACACTGTTCATTCCCTTGGCAGCTCTGGGAAGGCAAAACGAAATCTTGCAGTAGCAAAGCAAGAAAACACACACACACAAAAAATGAACTCAACTAAAATCGAGCTGTTTCATCTGCCCAAAGTTGCAGTGATCCCTTTCACACCGGCATCAACACTTTCCAGCCAGGTGCTCTGGGAGCAGGAGGCCTCCTGGAAGGGTCTGTGGAGCTGCAGATCACCCGCTCTGCGGGGCTCTTGGAGGGAGGGACCGAGACCCCCTTGGAGGGCGGCTGAGTCACAGAATCACAGAATGATTTGGCTGGAAGAGACCTTCAAGATCAACAAGTCCAGCCATTAACCCTACACTGCCAACGGGTCCAGCGCTGCGGCCCGGCCGGCCCCGGGCACCGACCCCCCATCAGTAAGGAGCAGGAGGAGCCTCGGCAGCCCCGCGGACACGGGCGGGCAGGGAGCGCAGGCGGCGAGCACAGGGCACCTGGAGACACCTGGAGCACCTGCCCGGGCCCGGCCCCGCCTCCGCCCGACGCCGCCTTAAGAGCCCCCGCGCGGCTCCGCTCGGCCAGCCCGCCCGGCACAGCCGAGGGAAGGACCCTTTCTCCCGGGATTCTGTTCAAAAGAAGGATGAGGAGATGAGCAGCAGCCCCCGAAGTGGTTTCTCCAGCCGCTGCAGCGCAGTCTCCCGCCTGTAGTGTTGTGTTTTGGCAGCAGAGGCAGGGACCGGTCCCGGGGCCAGGTGAGTGGTGGGGACGGGAGCGCTGGGGGAGGCGGGGGTAGCTCTGGGGGATGCTGGGGGTGCTCTGGGCTCCCTTCCCATGACACAAGGGTGGCTCCTTCCTTCCCAACCTCCACCAGCTGCCCCCGGCTGTGTGGAAACCGAGGAAAAGGCTTTGAAAAGGAACTGAGAACAGCTCGAACATCCCCTCGGGTATTCTAACTCACCAGGGAAGGTTAAAGGAGCAACCGATGCTACGGGGAGAGATTCCCTAAAAACAAACCCATCGATTTCTTACCCTGGCAAGAGCTCTGTGGCCATCCCTGGCCTTTAAGAACGAGGCAGCTCAGTCCCAGGCCAGGGGGTTCCTCTGGATCTACACCAGTGCAGTGACATCAGATGTCAACCATGTCTGAGAACTTAAATTAGCTCCAATCTGCTGATTCTTCTATTTATTTTCTATTCAAAACACTTAAATGTTTTCTTACCTCTTCAGAGCTACCAAGCAAAACTGAAGTATTTACAAAAGCAGCTGTAGCTGTGACCTTTGCTTAGAGGGAAAGCTTTCCCTTTGACGAGGTTGGCACGTCCCAGAGTCCTGTGGCCAGGTGGCACCAGGGATGCTGCAGCTGAGGCTCAGTGGGCAGAGCTGACCCCTGGCATCAGAGGAGCCAGGGGCTCTTTCCTCCCAGCCCTTCCGTGGCCACTGTTATTTAGGTGGCTGTGTAGCAGCCAGAGAGGAGCCCCCAGGCCTCCCCACACCCTTCTAAAGCAGAGAATCATCAGCTTCAGTCACACTGCTGTAAAACGAGGCTCCTCTCCAGTGCACAGCAGCAGAGCCAACCACACATTTAACTTACTGCCATTTGCAAAACTTGCTCAAAATCGACACATGGAGCCGTTTTCCTTGTGGAAACCAACAGCAGCCCATTTCAAGAGAGGGCTTTGGGGAAGTGTCAGGGTCACTCCAGAGCAAGGCAGAACAATGGGAACCCTGAGCAAGCAGCAGAACGCGCTTCCAGTAGGACCATGGCCCAGAAAAAGGTCGTTTTCAGACACCAGCATCAGGGGGGCTGCAGGAGTTGCTGCCTCCAAAGTCAGAGCTGAGCTTCAGAAAGTTTCTACTTGTGCATTAATTTAAATACAGGCCTAAGTGCTAAAACAACTTGCTTCACTGTACTTTTCCAACCAGGATTATGAGCCACTGTTGCTTCTGAGAGCACACGGGGTATTGCACTGGAATTTCCAAGGGTTTGTAATCACCAGGCCTGATGCAAATTCTTTTTAATGCAACAAACGCCAGGAGCTCTGGCTCGGAGCATCTTTCTTTATCTCTTAGCTCCCCTACAGACAAAGAAATACAGAAACATTTGCTCACTTTAAAGTTCAGAGAAGTCCGGTACAATTTTACCTGACCTTTAGCTAAAGGTTTGCCACTTCTGAGGATGCAGCAGATCTTTGCTACTGCTCAGACAGACACAAAACTTTTCAGCCTGACTTGCAAGATTTCTCCCCAAGGAGAAGCAAAACCCAAGTTGTATCTCATTAAAAGGTGAAAAAAACTATATACTGGTAACCTTTAATTTAGTTTAAATGGGCTGTTGAAGACTGAGGGGTAGTTAGCTCTTGGAGCTTGTATTTCAAGTTTTTATTATCATTGTTTTAATGTAAGATTTGCTGATAAGCAGCTTTCCTTAATGACCCGAGCTGCTCCCGGAGGACGGCGAAGCCAGCCTGCAGCTGCTGGTTGGCCCCCTGCTGCCCCGGCTTAGCGCGCTCCGGGCACGAAGCGGTTAATAGCTGCGAGGTGTGCATTAGGCATTTAGGGCGCGAAGCCCGTTGTAACTTGCCTGATAAAAGGCATTTCAAAGAAGGCAGGATTGCAGAGGAATTTCGGTTGATGGGTTCCTGCCTAGGCCACCCTTTCTCAGGACTTACCCAAAGCTTTGGCGTGTCTCGACAAGGCAGAGGGAGAGGCTCCAGGGCAGCAGCAGCAGTTTGGATTTAAAAGCAAAAGTGAACAAGAAACCCCCGGAGCTATTTGTTCAGCTCAATCCTCTATCAGCACCTCCAACACTGGGGCTTTTCTGCCTTGCCTTTTTTTGGTGGTTGTTTTACACAAACGAGCTTTTTGGTTCATTATCAAGTTTTTGCATCCCAACCCATCTCTTCCCGAGCTGCAAGCAAATTAAAAGCTGAAATATTAAGTTGTTCAGGTACGTGGGAGAGCTGCCAAAACATGTTGCTCTCAGAACCAGATCCCTCATTTCACAAGGCACTTTGAAAATCCCATTTTCCCAGGTATCAAGGAGGGAGTAACTGGTTCTTGGGTCCCTTTCATTTGGCTTAAGTGTCCCGAGGAAGCAAAGCCACCCAAATGGGAAACAGTATTTGCCATTCCTTTCTGGGACATGGTGAATTTCCACTCATGGAACTTGCACATTTCAGGGCAGGTTTGGGGGTTGGCTTTGTTTGTTTCCTTTTTGTTTGCTTGCTTTAAATATTTTCATTTCTTTAGATGAGAAGCAACCTGCAGTGCTGGGTATCTATCTTTAGACTTTAGTATTAATTTTTCAGGTAAAAACTTGAAATATTTTAGTCTTTAAAATATCTCCGTTGAGAGATTTCTTTGCAAGAATCTCAGAAACACTTTTACTGCATGGATGCAGGGATGGGTTGGGTTTTTCTTGGGGAGAATGTTTCTAACAGTCTTAAATGGCTTTATTTTTTGTCTCTTGCAGATTGGAGGCTGTTTGGAAGACATCACATCTTCTAGAGGGTCTGGACAGTGCTTAGCTTCACTATTTGAATCTCTGTAGTGCCTTGGGGCAATCCCATAACACACATCATGCATTTCCCAGCTGCAGCGAGGTGTGTGCATGAGCCCTGGCAGGACAGTGATGTGCTCCCTGCTCAGCTCCCTGCCCCTGCTTTCAGAAGCCTGAAGCCTGTGACTCCCCACTTCTGTATCAGGTGGGGCAGGGACTAAATCAGACGATTTACCCCTCTCTAGGCTAAAGGGCAGCTTCACACATTCACACCACTGCCAGAGGTCTTTAAAATGAACCAGCAAGTAAAGTCCCCACTGAAAATTCTGTGTCTTGAGCAGATTCAGGGGGTTTAAGGGCAGCAGGGACAATGGTGACTGTCTTGTAGACTCCAGGAGAATGTCATGCCTCCTGCTCCAGTCCAAACACCACAGCAGCCCCAGCCCTGCTGCCCCAAGAGGTCCGTTTGCCCGGGATAACCTCGCCTGCCTTGTCCAAGAGCCATGAGGATGATCCATGGGTTCTGTTGTCCTTCATTCCACCGGAGTCTGTCTCGTACCTAACCAGATTTCAGTGGAGTGAAGCACAAGAGACATGGAGATGAACCAGCAACAAGAGGAGCTGCTTCCCACTGGCAGAGAAGGGAGACCAGCCGGGAACTGGGATACACCAGGCACCCAGACAGCCCCAGCATGCTGGGAGATGGAGAGCAGCAGTACACCCAAAGATTCCTTGAAAGTCTCCAGTAAGAAGCCACTTTACCAATGTATTTACTTTTCTGCTTGGCATGTAAAGATTAAAGAAGTCTACAAAGACCACAAGCTGCTTTCTGAAAGGCTTAAATACCTTATTAGCAGGAAATTAAACCCTAATGTGGATAAATGAGATGCTTAATCATCACATGCAGTCATCTTCCCTCTAGGATGGTATATCCAGGAAAGAAACCAGACTAGAACCTTGGTTCAGTGCACATGCAGCACCCCCTTCCCCTGAGGATCCTTCTCTAGGGTCCCACCAGCAATGCCTGCTTCCCTCCAGCTCTCCTGCCACAATGCCTTCACCATCTGGAAAAACCCCATTCACATTTTAGACCCGTTTGCTTTGTAATGAAATGAATGTAAATAGGATTGAAGTTGAGGGAGAATTTAGATTTTTCAGGCTGAACAGGAGATAGATCTTTTCAGGTGCCAGTGTAAATTCCTCCAAGGTGAATGCAGTTAAACATATCTGATGCATAAAAGTGTCACAACTAACACTAATCACTCACCAATGGTAATTGCCTTTTCAAAGGCCTCACCCCCCCGAGACAAATGCCCCCCAAAAAATGTGGTCTGGTAAATTTAAAACAAAGAAAAACCAAATAATGTCATTTTACCACCAGGACCCATTATTTGCCTTGATAGATTTAGTACCAGATTTCAGGAATTTATTGTCTTGTATTATTTCTCAGCTGCCTAATCCTTCTTTCCCCCTTCTATCTGCCCGACTCCAAAAGCATTCAGAACCCCCTTGCTGGTGCCCACTGCAGGCTTTGCTCCCTGGGCAGCCAGCAGCAGCTTCCACCTGCAGGGCTGCTCAGCCCTTCCAGGCAGCAGGGCAAGCTCTCCAAGCCTCTGCCATTAATTTCCAGGCTCACCCTTCAGTGTAACACACCCCGTGTTAAAAAACCCACAACTCTTTGCCTGCTCAGCTCTAAAGCTACACTCTCTTTGACATCAAAGCACTGTAGTAACAGGACCACAACGTATTTTCAACCCAGAATGCAGCCCTGCACAGTTTCAGTTCTCTCTGCTTTCCTATCCACCCCATACTCCATCTCCGTGGGTACCTTGAAATGAGTGACAACCAAAGAGAGCTCTTGGTATCTTTTCCTGCAGTATTCTTCTTCAGGGCATCCCAGCACAACAGAGACCTTTGTGAGCCCTCCCATAAGAGTCCTGGTGGTGATTCATGGTGGAGGGTAACAAAACCAAACTGGGTATATCCTGTCCCCCCTTTCTCTTTGCAGTGAGTTGAGGAGTGGAAGCACAAGGAGGTGAGTAGGACACACCAGCACAACCAGATCAAAGGTGTCCCGGTTTGCTGCTTCATCAATAAAGGAAGGGTACCTACCAGCAACAGGTGCAGGGGGCAGGATTCTGGGCTGGGAAGCTGGTTCTGCTGCAGATCCTGCACACACCACCTTCCTTCCCTTCCCTCCTTGGCTGGCTTCAGCCTCCCAGGCACAAGAGGCCTTCATGTGCAGGCTGTGGGAGAGCTCTGTGGGTAAGGACAGAAATACAGTTGGGTATTAATGATATGCCAGGGGATATTTACAGCCCTGCAAGTCACATATTACTTAGCCATTTCTCTTTTTTTTTTTTTTTTCCCTTCCTTCCCCATCTGAAGGACATTTTGACTGCCAGCTTTCCATACATTAAAGCAACAAATATAATGAGCCAGCAGACAAACTGCCAGGGACATGCACTGTTATAGACAAGCCTTTGTCAATACACTGTGCAGTCAGCAAGAGCCCTTTAGGAGATGACAGGAGCTATCTAAATGCAAGCTCCTTATCAAAGAGACCACGGCTTGATGCTCATGCTGATGGAGCACCAGAGGCAGGAAAATCCCTCAAGTTACTCTTTGGAGTAGTGTGTGCAGCTTTAAAACAGAGGATTTCCAGACTTCATAAAGCAACTGAGGATGCAGAGCTGGCAATTCAGACAAGAAAAGTCTTCTTTTCAGGCAACAGGAATGAGATGGAAGCAAAACAGTCAAGAAAAGTACCAGCTACCAATCTTGGCTGGTGCATTTGGAAGCTGCTTCTTGGCTCTGCCAGCCCTGGTACGTAGACCTATCCTTAAAGGGGTTTTATTAGCAGCAGGTACATCTGTAGAGACACAGCCCTTTTCCAGCTGCAACCCACCCACAGCTGACCCCCCAGTGCCACAGGTTACCTGCATACACACCTGAAAGCCCAGTGCCCTCCCCTGCCGCCCCTGAGCACCAAGCCCTGGCACTGCACCTGGGGACTGGTTCTTGCAGAGAGGAAGGTGAGAAATAATACGACTGAGATGGGCACCCAGGGAGACAGAGCTGGAAAAGTTCAGCGTTTTCAGCCTCTTGAGGAGTGACATTTCAGTGCTCGGCCTCACCCACCCCCTCACCAAACCTCCTTCGAGCTGCTTCCGATGAACGCTGCCTTGTGGCTGGTGTTAACTTCGCAGAGCTCTGAACCAGAGGGGAGGCTTCGAAAGAGACCCTTTAGAAACCCTTTACAAATGTAGATTTGATTGACTGACTGATTGAACTTAATTGCAGGCATTCTCTTTAATTGTACACTTAATTACTGACACTGTGTCAAAAGATTTCTGATGCAGCACCTGGAGGACAACCTTGCAAGTGCCAGTCAAAGCAGCTGCACAAGGCATCGGGAGGTGCCGAGTATTGCGACAGCTTGGAAGGGGAAAAATCATAATATTGTAATAACATACAATTAGGGTTCCAGCCACATACGCACAATCGCACGTCTCCTCGCGGGGAGGGCACCCAATGCATCGGGGAAGAGAAAAGGAACAAAGAGCGGTGATGATGGGACCGTGTGACGGCTCCACCCTTTTGTGGTCTCCGCTAGCCCGTGTGTGCGGGGAGCTGCGGGGAGGGCAGCGAGCCATCGCTGTGCACCTCCTACAGCTCTACCCAGACAGCTGCTGCCCCCTGCATCTCCTACAGCTCTACCCAGACAGCGGCTGCCCCCTGCATCTCCTACAGCTCTACCCAGAAACAGCCCACGGCATTCGCTCAGAGGCTAGAACCTGAAGATGCTCAGAGGTCTTGTTGGAAATAGTGCAGGGAGCAAAGAGAGCAGCCTCCTCGCTGCTCAGGTGCCTGCGGGGCTGTGACTGTGGCTCCTGTCTCTCTCAACAGCTAACTCATGTTTTAGGGAACACAAAACCTGGGCCTGTGCTCCAGCAGCTTGTGCACAGAGCACGTGTGATCACAGATAATCAGAAACGAGTCTGGACGTGGGCCAGGGCTGTGACACAGACACCCAAATTCTCTACGGATCACGGGCTGGCAAAAGATGGGGAGAGAAAATTAAACTTCTTGGAAGGCTGGTCACAAGCTCCTGCCTCAATAGCTGATCTCCCTCACAAGCACCTCTGGAGAAGTCCCAGGACCTGGCACCATTTCTGCTGCCATTGGGTCAGAGGGTGTCTGGGAACAGCCTGACACACAGGACTGGCCAAAATAAAGACCACCTTCCAGCATAGAGCAGCCATGGCCTTTCAGCATCACTGCGGGCAGGGCTGCACAGCCTGCAGCACCCCTCAGACCCAGCCTGGCACTGCCACCCTCAGCAGACCCCCAGACAACTGCCAGGGGATTGTTTTACACCACAGAAACGCAATTTGTTCACAACACCTGGAGTCTCGTTAATTTACCTGTGACATGTTGCTACACTTAATTGCCTTTGACAATTAGTAACATTTCAACACCTCCTTTAATGGCCCAATTATGAGAACACTTGTCTTCTGCGCAGTAGATGGAAGAAAATAGATGGTGAACTTGCAGTGCACCCCATCCCAGAGGTGCTTTGCTTCCTATTTTGACTGTTTTTTGATGCAGGATTC
>JANHGL010013909.1:50474-66689 GCA_024611195.1 Ceyx melanurus | reverse complement strand
TGATCCTGCTCAGGCAGGGGGGTTGGACTAGATGATCTTCTAGGTCTCTTCCAACCCCTAACATTCTGTGATTCTGTAAAAAGGCAGACAAATTATATGATAAAGCCTTGAGTGAACTAGAAAGTAACTGGGGGGTGGGGAGTGTGGGCAGAGAAATTCTTTGATGTTTCTTAGAGTTTAAATTAACGCTATGTAAAACAGAACTGAAAACACAAACAGAATTTATTACAATTAAGGTAAAAAATGAATTTTTTGATCTGTTATGATTTAGTTTAGGTAAATGGTGAACACTTAGACTCTAAAATAAGCAAAGTTGGTGTAAACCGGATGGAATACATTTCTGAGTTAATGCCTGAATTTATGGCATTCATGTTATAAATTTCACTTTTGATATACTGAGATTGTATTTGATTGGTCATCCAATCTGAAATTTACTAACTTTCTTCATCTTGTCATCATTGTTCTCTTCATAATCTTCATCTACAGAAGGCTTTTAGAAAGCGATAGGATGAATAGTGAGCTAATGACATCTCAGCAACTATAAGAAATACTTCAAAATTAAATTAAAAATTATGGAGCTCTTGTAGACCACTGACTTCATTTAGATTAAAGCTTAGGACTCGGGTCAGTTTCAGGTTGCTCTCTGATTGTTTCTTATGTGCCTGAACAGAGTGTTTATTTTTCTTCCTTTGCTTTTGTATGTTATAATTTTTACCTTAATCTTTTATCTCAGATACTTTTGCCCGGTCAATAATCAATGAGTAGTATTTTGTGTCTGTTATTTGGTGAATACCTAGACCTGTGCATAGTTCAGCTTGATCTAGCTGTATTCCAGCTCCTTTTCTCCACATACTTCCCAAGAAATAACTGAGAAATGCATCTCATGGTTTTCTGAAGAAAGATGGAAAAAGAATAAAAAAAAAAAAAAGAAACAAGATGACTGCATCTCTTTAAATTTTCATTTTCTAAAATTTTAGAGATGTTCCTATTTAGCTGTTCATTTGTTAATAATGTTGTCATGCTTTACAATTTATGACTTGGTATCTCTTGAGGCCAGAGACCTAAGTAGTGATACTTTGTTCTAGGTGTTCACTCTGCGAAGCTTCATTAATTTTGTCTGTAGAGAGTTACAGGAATTTAAAAAATACACGAGGGAGAAAGGGCCATTTAAAGAGGATCATACTGGCTCTATCCAAATGTTCTATTAATGGATTATTCACATCTTCAGGAGCAGCAAAAACTAGTGCTTTAGGGCGAGGGATATAAAGAAAAGCAAAAGTTCATTGTGATGCATCTCCAATGTACCTTCTCAGACACTGACTGGAAGCTTGAGTTTGCTACCCGCATCACCATGCTTACTAGTCTAAAAGTTCTTGTCTCTTCTCAAATTACAGATCGCCAGTAAGCCTTTCCAACTTCTCTTTGTCTTCCCTGGTATTTCTGTGGTTTTTGAAGTGGGGTAACCAGAAGTGCATTTAATAGTCAGAATACAAAGTGAAACTGTGCAGTGATACAATTGTATCATCTGGTTTGTATTTTTCATCTCATTTTCCTGGGGTTGTCTGTCTTTTGACTTCTCACTTAACAGTTCTGCAGTTCTATAAAAATATTAATGACTCCAAGATATTTTTCTCTAGAAATAGTTTTGGGTCCATCAGTATGTGTAGAATTTACTATTTTTTTAAATGTTTCAAGGCCCACCTGCATTGCTTGCACCCAATTTTTAATAAGTCATCTTCAATTGTTCAGGTTGTGGTTTAGTTTAGATTGTCTTGAATGATTTTGTGTTAGCAGACAGTATACCAGACTAGGTAACCTATTCTAAGTTACTTGCAAATCTGTTTAATAGGACATTTGCCCTTACAGGTCCCTGTGGGACATCTGATAATTGCCTACCATTGTAGCTAGGTTTTTGTCTTTTATATTCTTTAATCCTTTTTTTATTCATGAGAGTTCGCTTCCACTCTGTAAAAGATGACATTTTCAAAGCTGTTGTTGAGGGGCTTTTCAAAAGCTATTATAATCTCTTATCTAATATATCATATAGATGTATAGTCTACTCTTGTAGAAAATATTTCCTTCAAAACACTTATGATACAGAATTTCTCCAAGTACAGTACTTGACAATTTAATATTAATTAAGTTTTAAGGTTTGTTTACATCATAATTATATGTCATCTGATTTATCTTCTTTCTCTTTTGGCAAAGAATGAGTATAAATCCACCTAGCAAGAATTAGCCCTGAGTGCTAATGTCTCAATGGTGTCCTGCATTTCTGTGTTTCCTCATATAAACTTGCTGCAATAGTCTCCAAATTCGTTTTTTCCGTTTTATTTTTAGAAATAAAATTTATTATGGTACTTTGTACCCAGTAGTGATTGCCTTCTGAGTGATGGGACTCTCAAAATTCTGGTGTGATTTTTCTCCATATTTCCTCTTAGGGTACTACTAAGGCAAGTTTTTTACTTTTAATAGTTGGTGAATTCTGACATCCTTGGTGGTCATTACAGACTTATTCCTGGTTCCTTTTAGAATACAAGTGAAAATATGAGAAAAGTCTGAAGTGTTTTGTAATCTAGATAGAGATGAGGAGGAACACTTGTTGATGAAATAAAGACAGAATAAGGAATTGCAAATTTAGAGGAAGAATAAGATACATGCATGTAACTTGGAAGAGCTGATTATGCGGGGAAAAACATGTCACTTATGGAAGCAATTAAGAATTACTAATTACTGGTTTTCCTATTAATGGGATTCTTATTACTAGAGTAGGTATCTGGGAGTTCTTTACATTGCTGTGTTCATTCATCCAACAACATCCATCAACTTGAGTTCCTCTGCAGTATTCCAATGGAAATGACACTTACTGCTGTGGTTTTTTTAAAAAACCTTTACACTTTATAACAGGTATAGATTCTTTTATGGAGGAATTTTGTGTAGAGGTTCAAATAATGGAGGACTCCTTGAACGTCTGCCATTTGAAAACAAAAAACAAAACAGCCCGACACACGTCTTTCACTCCCATTCTTTCCTGTGTACCTTTTCTTACTGCCAGTCTGACATTTCACATCAATGTTATCCATCTTCCCATAGTTGAATCCAAATAAAATTTAAGAATTGCTAGCTATGCATATTTTATTCTGGATGCAGAGAATTAGAATTCATTTGCAATTTGAATATCTCTCCATTTCGTGACAAACGTGGATAGCCAGAATTGGCAATTCGATGCCGTGCTTTAGCTTAGTATGTTGTGTAAGTATGTGTGTGAGCTGAACCGTAATAGTTTATGAATTGTGGTACTTAGAGTGAACTCTAAAATCTTTATAATGTCTTTCTCTAGCTGCTGGAAGTAACCAGACTCGCTTTAAGGGAAGAGGGTCTGGTTGGATTTTGGTTTTATTTTTTGTTGTTGTTTTTTAACCATTTATTTATTTTCCTCCAGACAGGAAATGGATTAAAATGGCAGTAGAAACTGCCTTGTGGTACTAAGCCTTAAAAAGTGCACTTAACCACTAGCTCAGGGCATATGGAATAAAACGTCAGGCAAAGTAATTTACAGTCCTGTTTGCCTTTAAGGGTAATGCAGAGCAGGGCTGAATAATGAAAGTATTCTTTCCTGCATTTTTGTCAATTCAAGGTCCCTACTTAAGCTATACCGGCAAAGGCAGTGAAGGTCTAGAAGTGGCTTTGTTTCTTGTTTGCTGTTTTGAATGCTTTGGAAACTATGGCTGCAGTATCATGTACTTGATAGTATGTGGTTGAGAATTGGAAGACTTAAATAGGAAAAAAGAAGTCTGAAAATATTGTGTAATTTTGACCCCAAATGAGTGCAGTGACACAGAAGCATTGGGTTAATCAGTTTGACATACGCTTTCATTAAAATGGCTTCCACTCAGGGTTTGCTTCAAAAAATCTCTAATTGATACTGATTATTGTTGCACAAAATTGTCTTTAATATATACACTATTTACGTAGTAAGCTAATCACCTGATTAAAAGTCAATCTCACAGGAATTTTCATCTTGTCTTGCAGTGTGACTATCGCATTCTATACTTATTACTCTAAATTTTTCCCAGTTTGTAATTATAAAAGATTAAAACACTCTGCTAAATGTGCACTATTTAAATATATTGAAATATATTTCATTGTGGTTTTTAAGTGTAGTCCTGGGTTTGACTTGTTTGAGTACAATACTGATGTTTGCCTTTCTTAATGACATTACTGAAATTGATCTGCTCTGAGAGCTGTTTATCCTTTATGAATATAGAATGTTTCTAATAGGCTGCTGCCCAACTGTGGTTTTTGGTGGTCTTTTGTAGAATTCTGATATTTTAACAATCTGTAATGAAATATTTTAGGAAAATAAATCTAGTATAACTGAAATCTAAAGTTGCCTGTATATTCTTATTTGGAGATATGTATCTGTACAGCAGGAAGCTTGAACTGCTCCAGTACTGGAAAATTTAATGTACCACTCAATTACTATTCTTTAGCCAATTTAAAGTAATAGATTGGGAGTGAGGTCTTAATGCAGTGTAACCTTTGGAACATTAGAAATAACCTCCTTCCCTTCTGAAATCAGTGTACAGTAATGGCATCTGTCTTACTGTTTTGCAGGCAAGCATATTCTAACTGCATTTAAAGTTTTTATATTTAGGAGGTTTTCTATAGATTTTTTTCCCCTCTTTCACACTCTTAAGTTCCAAGACAATATAAATTTACTGTCAATTCATAAAAATTACTCATCTGTATTTCAGTAAGTATTCATATATATTTATGTATGTTAAATTACTGTGTTATTCCACTCTCAATACATTGCTACCTCTACTTCAAATATATTTTCCATATTTAGAATTGACATTTCTCTCTTGAGGGGATTTGTTGTTGTTGGACTCCTCTATTCTGTCTTCCTGTGATCTTGCTTTCTCCTTCAGCAGAGGCAGTCATCTGTTTTCCCCATAACATACCTGTTAATATTTTTGTTCTCATGTGTATTGGAAACAATGTAAATATAGAGGGAGATGACAGATTTTTATTCAAACTTTTTTAAGCAATAAAACATGTTTAATTTCTAGTGAACAAAATTAGTATTTCTTTAGCATGGCTTAGTGGATTGCTTTTTAGGGACTGTGACCCATCATTTGGGAATTGCTATCCTGAACCCTGGTAGATTACTTGCATTTGTTACTTTCATGAATGTAACTGGAAAGCAGTATTTTCAGATTTGATATGTATACAGGGTAGGATACTTAATAGGTGATTCCCATTGTAATTCTGAGAAATAGATATCAATATCTAAACTGACATATACTGAAAAATTAAAACATTTGTAAAAGACGCTATGAACTAGTGCTTTGGGAACCACAGTGATGAATTTCTAAAGCTTGTTTCTCCTGTGAATCTCATCCAAAGCAGAACTCACACTGTCTTAGGTGTAAGTTTATTTTAAAAAGATCACTGTATGTGTTGGGAGTAATGGAAAGTGTTAGTACAAATGTGGGGGTTTTATGCCTTTTTTTTTTTTTTTGACAAAACAGCAAAATTAGCTGAAATTGCAGTTAACAGTTGGTAGCTTTTCCCATTATCTAAACCACAGTCAGTCATTTGATAAACAGTTGTGGTTCTTCCCTATTATTTCAACACCGCTTGAACAAGAGTGTGTACAGAACATCAGAACACCACAGTCTGTAGATGCTAAGCCTAGAAGAATTTTGTCATCCCATACTTTTGTCCTTCCTCTGAAGGAAGGAGATTGATGTTTTCAGGGAGTTATATAACACGGGTGCAGTTTTTAATTTGACCACCAGGTAATATAGGCTAGCTCACCTTTGAGAAGAGTTTTTATGTTATTTCACAGAATCACAGACTGTTAGGGGTTGGAAGGGATCTAGAAGATCTAAGTCCAACCCCCTGCCAGAGCAGGATCACCTAGACCAAGTCACAAAAAATCTTCCCTGACCCGGAATCGAACCCGGGCCGTGAAGTGGGAGCGCTGAACCCTAACCACTAGACCACCATGTATTTAATTTAACTTCCAACTGCTTGTAGCTAAACTTTTGAGTGGTGCATGAGCTGCTGTTTTCTTCTGCGCTTTTCCTTTTCGCTTGTGCTCTGTCTGTGACAGTACCATGCTCTTGAAGTTGGCATCACACCTATGAGTTCATCTAAGAACTGCTACTGCCAGTTATTTCCATGAAACCAGTCAAGTAGCTCCAAAACACTAAGACCTGTGTGCAGTTCTGATCTGAGTGTTTTCAGTTAAGGGGTTATAGCCCATTGAGAAATTGTAAACCTTAGTTTTGAACTTGAGTTTCTTCAAACTTCTGTGTTCATCAGGCCTTGGACACTTGCAAAAAGATGAGTCTTGCTGTCATAAGATTTTAAATAAAAGTGAAGGAAAGATAGCAGTAGTCTACAAGAAATTCTTGTCCCTTTAAAGTAGATGGGCAGGATTTGAGGAAGCTGTATTGTTGGAAACCATTTCTATATGTGTATAGTTACCAAAAGAGCACTGTTTTGTTTCAGCATAATTTTCAGCATAACCTGGTGAAAGGATTCCCAGCCACACCTCCAAGGCTTGGATTCTCTTCTCAGTGGCCACCAGCTTGTTCTATGAACATAACCGCATCACTTCTGTATGCCTGTTTCTATTGCTGCTGTTTGCCTTGTCAACTCATAAGACAAGCAGGATCTGATTCTTATATTTGTATGAATATTCAGTCTCCCACAATGTCTGTATTGAACAGTATTTAATTTGAGTCTGTATTTCTTGTATGGCAATTTTATTTAGGCATTATTTTGTTTAGCTTGTTACTGAACATAGACAT
Organism: Ceyx melanurus; assembly: GCA_024611195.1. Lineage (NCBI taxonomy): Eukaryota > Metazoa > Chordata > Aves > Coraciiformes > Alcedinidae > Ceyx > Ceyx melanurus. Next base: position 59,862 of record JANHGL010013909.1, on the reverse strand, counting down.
CCCCAAATATGCATGTAGTCTTTGTGAAGGTGTTAACATAGAGTGTACAATGTTTTGTCAGGTCCCAGTAGCCAGAGCCAGCATTCTTTGGCTCATTGGTGAATACTGTGAACGGGTTCCCAAGATCGCACCTGATGTTTTGAGGAAAACAGCCAAGAGCTTCACTAATGAAGACGACCTTGTAAAGTTGCAGATCTTAAATTTGGGTGCAAAACTCTATTTAACGAACTCAAAGCAGGTAAGCCTAAACTCAGAAGTGCATGTGTTTAGAATCACTCTAAGTTTTGTCTCTATAGATCAGTGATTTCTTATGTAACCAAAAAATTATCCATATCATTCTACGATAAAAGCTGAACGTCAGTGTTCTTAAAAATCTACCAGTCTATATCCAGCACATACTCGATTCATCTAGCCATGAATCTTGAGTATGTGCTGGATTGTAAATATGAATGTTAGTGATGTGAGAACTCTTTTTTTTCCATCTTTCTTTTTTGAGGAAATTGTGGATATATTAGCTAATATAAATTTGTAAATTGTTACTAGTATCATACAGGAGATTTTCCAGATGTGATTTGCTGTTTTCTGGATCTAAGACCATAATTTTTAATGGAATATTGTTGCTTTGAACAAGAAGCTACTCCTTTTTTTTTGTTTGTTTTTTCCCCACAGTATCTCAAAGAGGGTGCCAACAAAAGGCCTCGTTAATTTTTCCATCAGTGCTCATCTTAAAAATAGTAACTGCTTTTCCTTTTTCTGTATTTCTTACTATTTCACTTTACCTCATGGAAAGAATGGGGTTTAATATCTCCAGTAATAAAGGTAATGTAAAAATGTTAGTGCAAAAAAGTTAATTAGATCCCCAGGTAGCTGAAACAATAACTATGAGAAGTACAAACTGCCTTTTTCTTCTTAGTGACAATGCTGTAAACTTCATCACTCTCTGGCTCTGAAATACAGTATCTTGATGCTAATTTTTTCAGTGTATTCCTGTTATTACTGTAAAAGTTTGTAAAGTCAAGATCTTTTTTTTTTCCCCAAACACAGACAAAATATATTGTCTGAGATGTGTACATTTTCCTGGGCTGCTAGTCCTCTTTTTTCCTACAACAGCTTGAACAGCACAGGATATTATACTTCTGCAACTGTACTTCTGTCTTCTTGTTCCTTGATAGCTACATTCATATGCTGATTGGATCAGCCTAATTCTGTGGGACATGTGGAGAGATAAACTGTCTTGCCATGTATTCAGAGAAGATTTAATGCTCGTCCTTTGCTTATGCAGTCTAAAATGGGGCAGTAAAAAAAGGTGACTTCTTTCTGTCAGTGCTCACCTTAATGGAAATGCTGACTGATGTATGGAAAAATTTGCTTGATTATCTAAACTGTCTCCTTTTGACCCATTACATAATATTTACTAATTTTCCATATAACTTTTTTTTTCTCATTTTACAGTATTTTTTCCATGCCGTATTTGGCAAAAAATCCATTTCCTACAAGGAGCTGATGATTTCTGTGTTTTCCAGCTTCACACCTTAATACATTTTAAAGCTTCATTATAATTGTTGCATAATCATTTATTCAAATATGGTAATGATGATAAAGCAGAAGAAATTGCCTCATGAGATGCCTACTAAATTATGAATTTCGGCAAAGGGTGTTTTCTTCTTTTAGTTTTAGGTATTGGAAAAGTAAGTTCTCAAGTGGTCAAGCTGTTTGTACACAAAATTCTACAAGAGTAGCTTGATGTCTCAGCTTATTCAAAACTCTTCCAAACTAGAATATGATGACTAGAACACTTCCTATATCTTCTTCCTTATTTCCAGGAGTAGCTGCTCTCTTATTATTAAAACATTTATTTCTGGAATTACTTCAGTTCCTAAAAAGTCCAGCAATTTTTCAGTCTATTTTTTCAAACATGATAGCAAATCTTCTGTGCTTGACTGCTCAGTTGTCAGTCTGTCCATCTCTCCTTGTCTTCATGTTTTCTCCCTCCATATCCTACTACATCATGTAATACATCTTTGAATCCTTTATCAGTTTTATCCAAAGTTAATGAAGTTGTGAAAATCTCAAAAATATGTCACTTTGTTGAAAAATAATGATAGCATAGGCGAGAGAGACTCGACACCAACTAGATGCATGAAAATAGCTCTTTCCCCAGTTGAGTGAAATACAGGTAAAAGTCAGCTATTATATCTTTTTTTGAACAAAAACACAAGATTCTGGAGGAAATAAGATTGTTGCTTTTCCTCTTTCTGTAGATAAATTATTTGCTGATAATTTCCTTAGGCATATGTTCCAAGACTTAATTCAGCACATTTTGAGGAATGGTTTGTAAGATTCAAGGTTTTTTTTATAAGAATTTCCATTATCCTTTAAGTCCTGTGTTTACCCTATGAATTTTCAAAGGGTGTAATTTCAGGAGGAGTTTCATATTTAATCCAATCTGGATCAATCTGTACTAAGAACAGGCTTTCCTTTGGTTGTCATATGTTTTCTGGTAAACTTGCTTCCTTTTTTCATCACTTGGGGGATGTAAAAGTTTTTATGAATGTGCTAGATAGCTGAATAAATGGAGCTCTTGTAAGTGTGTTCTGCAGAAAATGTGTCATCTAATTGCCTTAGTTGTTTCTTGCATACAGTGAGAAGAATAAAGAGATTTTTATGGGATTCTGTTGTGCAACACAGTAGGAGTCCCACCAGAAAAAGTCCTCAGTATTCCTTGTGTGTAAATAGTTATGCAGAACGTGGTTCAGCACACTAGCCTTATCTCATATGCCTCAAGTATCAAGTTATTGAAATAATACCATAGAGTGGATAGGTAACTGTTTCTCTGCTGGTGTAGAGCCTCATCTGTTGGTAATGCTTGTCTTACATATTTTTTTAAGTGGGGGTCTACCGGAAGGTTAATTGCTGCTAATATAGCATAGATACTAAATTATTAAACTGAACTATCGCCACTGAAAAATTCTGGGAATGTTGCTGAAGGATGACTTGAAATATACTTTTCATATTAGCTAAAGCAAAACGTACAAAAAAATAGTAGTAGATGCAAACACTGTGGGGATTAAAGACATTATATCTATATAATGAACATGTCCAGATAACAGGTGATGTTGACAGGATAATATATTATTTCATGTATCAGAATACTTTGTATTACCATGCTATGGAGAGTCATGGTGTACAAATTCTGTCATATTTTGCCAAATTAATGTGCTTGCTCAAATAGTTTCCACCTTCTTATGGATATTGCTTTGTTGGAAAAAAAACGATGTGTATTCATTTGTTTTGTTTTGTTTTTAATTAAAATTAATTGTTTCTATTAGTGATCTCCATGTAGAAAAGCTTCACTATGAAAAAACCCACAGTTTTCTTCCTGTTTTCATGAAAGCTATTTACACCGTATATGATGTTTTCCAGAAGATGTCTTGCAGATACGGAACATTCTTCCATATAAATTTGCTCTATCTTTTTCTGTATTGGACATTAAGGAAAAGATATTTTAGGGGAGAGGAAGGGGAGAAGGAGGAGGGAAATGATAATGGAGAAAACGATCCCATTAGAGAAAATGCAGTCTTTCAGGATCGACTCTTTTATCTAATTCCATCAATGCTTACTAAAGAAGTGCCCACCATGATACCAAGGCCTTCCATTTTTCATGTCCCTATAGCAATTTGCAAGCAAAGACCACTGTGTTTTATGAGCCATTCTGCTGAGCTTTCTGCCATGACAGCAAGGAGTCTTGTTTTGTTTTACAGAAAAGTGATGGCAAAGGCTGCAGGAGGTATCCCTCATTTAGTTTAATTCATGCTACCTGAGAACCCTCCCTTCCAATTCCATTTAGATTGAACAGCCTAAGTCCTGCATGAGTGCAGATTACATATGTTATGTCTGATGCAGTTATTTAAAATTTTATACCCTGATACAGAAATAGCTGCCAATAAGCTGTGAAATGCATACAGGAAAGTTTAACCTTTCCCAGAACTAAAACAGTACCTTGGGGGAAAAAGTGTATTTTTGCAGAAGCATCATTAGGTATCAGAGAGAAAAAAGAAACAAAAAATATTTTACTGAATATATTTTTAGCTATGCTTTTATTATTATTCTAATGTAATTTTAATAATTGCTTCAGATCTTTGGTGCCAAAGAGTATATTGTGAAAGCTTGCATACATTGCATTGTATGTGACTAAAATTCAAATAATTTTTTGGTTACTTCTATTTCCCTTACAGGAGTTAATATTCTGAAAAAGTATTTTTATATCTCTAGAAAAGAAATAACTTGCATCCTCAAGGTGGAAATTATTAAACTCAACTCTTCTTATCATAGTGCATATAATAAAACTGACTGGTTTTTTACTTTTTTTTTTTAATACATTTTTCTACTCACATAATTTAAACTTTTTTTATAACATTATCATGATAAACAAAATTTGTATGCAAGGTTGTTTCTTTGTATAAAGAAACTAAATCCTCCTTGACAATGCATTTTTTAACCCTGTGTTATTAATCCATTCCAAGTTGCAATGCTAAAAATCTACTTCAAGTGCATTATTTTTGGTCTTTTTTCCTGATTGCTTTTATGTAAAGAAAGTGGCATACTTATTTCAAATGTGTCTAATAGGTACAAGTCTGTTCAGCACTACTGTTCTGGTTACAATAGGTTATTTCTAAGATACTGGGAAGTATCTTAGATACTCCCAGATTTTTTTATACTCTTTTTTTTAGTTTTAAAAATTTTTAAACTGAATTATTAAAATTAATTAATACATGTTAATATTCTCAGACATCAAATTAGGAAGTCCTATTATGCTGTAAAAAGCTGTTATAATATAAGTTGCTCTCTTACATAAATAAATGACCGATATTGCTGGAGGCTTTAAGTGTCAAGACAAAAATGGAAGAAGTCTTTTATCCTGGTTTTTAGAGGGCATCAGCAGCTTGCTTTTATGAAAAAGTAACAGCTAAATGCACTGCAAATAATTTGCAGTAATCCAGTTCAGTGATTCATGTGTCTGCTTTAATGGATCATAATTCAGGATAAAGTAACTGAGTGCAGTCAGAGTGCAGACACTGCTTATGCCAGGGACAGTATCTCTTCATAAAACACACCTCAGCAGAAGCAGTTTGCCAGCCCCCTAATACCCTCTGATGTTTTGATGTCCTGCATATTTTTCCGATTAAGTTTTGAGTGCCATGTTTTTAGTTGTATTTCCACATTCATTATCCTCACGTAGAGCCTTCAGCGGGTTTGCCATATATGATTATTTTTTTAATGATGCCTTTCTTTCCACTTCAGCAGTTTAATAATCTAGCACATGGCTGCTTCTCAGTACTCAGCATTCACCTCCCCAATACAGAAGAGGACATGTGCTTTGGCTGCAGAATTCCATTTGCAGCTTTAGAAATGCATATTCCCTGTGGAACAACATTTGTTTGACATAACCATTCATTTTTATTACCTCTTTAAATATGTTTATCCAGAGTTATCAATAATCATAAATAACTTGTATTCTGTTCTTGTCCTGGTTTTTTCCACAGACAAAATTGCTTACCCAGTACGTATTAAATCTCGGCAAGTATGATCAAAGCTACGACATCAGAGACCGTACAAGATTTATTAGGCAGCTTATTGTTCCGAATGAGAAGAGTGGAGCTTTAAGCAAATATGCCAAAAAAATATTTCTGGCACAGAAACCTGCCCCATTGCTTGAGTCTCCTTTTAAAGGTACAACTGCCAAAATCATGTGGGAAATGTTCATTGTGTAGAGGAATGTGGAAGCCTATTCAATTTCAATATGATCACAAATTGTGTCACTTAGCAAATACAAATTATTAATATGCAAGGGTATTTGCTCTGCTTACTTGCTTTTCAAACACAATGCATTTCTCTGATGATAAGCCCTGACAAATGGATACATTTCTATTTATGTGGACTTTAAATTTTATTTAAATAACAGAAGGAGTGTCTTTTGAGGAAATCTGTTCTTCAATTTAGGAAAATAACTTTAGTCTTTTATCTGGACTTGAATAGAAAGAAGATTGTTAACGTGAGTATTGCAGATGTTTTATGAATCTGAAATAAATTGAATCTTGATGAGGTTTTTATTCATTTTTCTCCAAAGTCATACTTTTCCTTTTGCATCTTCCCTGTCTTCTTCTAAGTAAGACCCATTGTCTGTCAGCCTTCAGAAATTAAAAGGTTATCAGGTTATCTTAATTAAAATTGCTCTGTTACTGTGATGATTTGCAATTTAAATTTTCATACTTAGTCCAAGTTTTGAGACTCTAAAAGTAGCTCCATTTTGAACAAAAACTATTAAAATTCTGGATGTGTTTGTGCCAAGACATGTATATGGATTGTTTAACTGTGCTGTCATTCTTAATATTCACAGTAAAGTAATTTTTAGAGAAGCTACATTTCAGAGCAGCACCTCTAAACACACTGACTGATTAGCTTTTTTATTGACCATTATGGAGGAGATTATTGTAATCTATGGACTGAAATCAGTTTTTTGACCTATGAAGAGCTTCCTAGTTTATATTTATTCCATGACATTTGAGGTAATATAATGGCAATTACCTTTAGCCCTGATTAAGATTGCTCTTTGGGCTAGAGCTCATGCTGCTTGTGTATTTCTCCCCCCCTCCTTTTTTTTTTTTTTTTTTTTTTTAATAGATCGGGATCGTTTCCAGCTTGGCACCTTGTCTCACACACTGAATAGCCGAGCCACTGGCTACCTGGAGCTGTCCGACTGGCCAGAGGTGGCTCCTGATACCTCTGTCCGAAATGTTGATGTAACAGAGGCGGTACGTCAGCAGCGTTAAAAGTAACTCCATGGGAAGGCATTCGTCCATGTAGACTATTAGCCTAAAGTACAAGTGTTTAAATACCATCTGCATGCTGAACTGAAAAATGTTGATGCGTGTGAACATCCCTGTTGCTCACTTTAGCTTGGAAACAAAAGATTCACAAATGTGCACGATGCTTGCTCTTCTCAATGAGAGAAGTGGGTTGTCTGTAGGCCGCTTCTACATTGCTCATGGATTCAAAAGGCTTTTTTTCCCTCCAACTCTGTTTTGATTTCATATGTCTTATATATGCTGTGCTGCAGTATGTGAATTGCTTTTAATGATGAGTATAGGTGGACTACCACAGTTGGAGGTAAGTCGAGGTCTCATTTATGTGCAAATCCAAGTCTAAACAGAAAAAACATATGTAATGTAAACCAAAGACAGCAGTAGGGGGAAAAAAATATATGTTTTGAAGTGTAAAGTTTGGAAAAGACCAGAGTTTACATTTCATATCATTTGGAGAGAATTAGGAATGTTTATAGTAGGAAAATATCATATATTAGTGCACTAGTTATTGGTTGATGTTACAGGGCTGTTCTTTCACTACCAGCAGCTTTCTGTTACTGGGCTGGCTGTAAGCTCTGAGGCAAGGTCATGTTCTGATACCAGAGTTGTGATTTTTCATGTTCCAGAGTCCTACTAAATGTCAGTGAGAGCTATTGAACAGTAACAGAAATAGAAATATACTGCAATATTCTGTACTTTGTAGTGTCCCCAGGGTATGCCATTGTAACAGGTATATCCAGAAAAGCACATAAGACCTTGTCATAATCCAATTCCTACAGTAGATCACAGACTAAATGATTTGCATATAAGGTGTTAGGCATAGAATGGGTAGAGAAGATTCTAAAAAATAATTTCTGAAGCCAGTGAACAACAATGTGGTGGAACAATCATTTCACCTTAGTACTTTAATATTACTTGTCTACCTCCTTATATACATTTCAGGAAAAGATACTTGTGTACAAACTTCTGAAAGCTTTTATGGAGAGAATCTGAAGGCAATCAACTCAAGTGGGGGATTATAAATGATAGGGTTGGCTTGAAAGAATGTGTGGAGGCGCCTTTGTCCATAAAACCAAAAAATATTGCAGGAAATTGGAGTAACATCCATCAACAGCATAATAGAAAACATATCCCTCCAACCCTTTAAGCCTTAAAACAAACATGAAAATCCTTTTCTCATGTTTTTTTGCAAGTATTTTCTTTGAAGAGTCTCTTATCATTAACTTTGTGGTTCCTCTAATAATGTATGTGCCTACACAGTGTATGTGAATTAAGCTGAATGGGTAAGCTACTATGCACAATTAAATTGTCATTTACATCCAAAAGAATGTTGTTTTTTCAAAATAACAGTTGAAAGCTTGAGCATTACAAAACTTCAGTAGCTTTGGGTGTTTAAAGAGGAAGACAATATGTCTCTAAGTCCATACATCACTACTGGTCACCGTTAGAGTTCTTTTCAAAGTTGGTCTTATTCTATATCAGAGCAATCACTGTGAGGCATCACTCTTTTGATATAGATGTCTGCCTATTTATTCAGGTGTTTTTTGTGGCTTGAGTTTTCCTCCTTCTTTTCTGATAGTGTAGTGAGTTCTGGAAAATAAAAGTATCTGGCCAAAGTCACGTTCTGGTGTTCTCTTGGTGGTAAGAATTACTTTTACTTGGAGAATTGCAAAGGAAATTAAATACAATTTCTCTGTGGCTGCTAGAGCTTCTGCTGCCTGCTGGGTCCTCAGCTGTTTTCCCTTAAAACCTGGGATGATAAAGGTGGTAACCATCCCTTACTTACCCTTCATTCTTCTCATAGGCTAAACTCCACAGGAACTAGAGAAAAAACTCTTGGATTCCAGGTTCTTTGGGCACAAAAATTTATTTAGGGTTACTGATGCTTTTACTATGGCACATACAATTTTTTTCTAGACTAAAAGATATAATTCATCCTTTTATCTGTACAAAACTTTTTGTTCTCCTAATTGTGTAAAGTAAGAACATTTCAATAACTTCTCTTGACTTCCTTAGAGGATTTATTTAGAAATTGTTTAATACTACTACTGCTACAGTGATTATTTTTCTTTGCCTTGCTATAAATATTTATTTTTTTTTGTATTGCTGCTTGTAAAAGTAAACAAGTTGAAATTTATTTACAGGCAAAGGAATGGACTGGAATTCCAGATAAAACAAAGAAAGATAAACCTACTGAAAAGTTCTACTCTGAATCTGAAGAGGAGGAAGATGAGTCCTCTAGTACCAGTGAATCAGGCAGGTGTTTGGAAATCAACTTGCAACTCTGCTGACTGGAGAGTGTATCTTCAGAACTGGCCACTACTTAAAAAGAACTGGGAAAAAAAATAAATTAAAACCAGAGCTATGTATAAGATCAGGATATAGGAGGGTAATTTTACATTCACTCTAGCTGTTGTAACTGCTAATTTTAGCTTGTTTATTAAATCGTGGAATCATAGAATGTTAGGGGTTGGAAGGGACCTAGAAAGATCATCTAGTCCAACCCCCCTGCCAGAGCAGGATCA
>JANHGL010013909.1:33311-45566 GCA_024611195.1 Ceyx melanurus | reverse complement strand
TTGTTTTAAAATATTGTAAATTTAAATGAATTTAAATTCTTCTTTAAAATTATCAATATTTAAATATTGGTTTAAAATTGTCTTAAAGTGTAACTATAACAGCACTTGGGTCTGACAGGAAGCAAAACTAAGAAACAAATGTTAAATAATTATTTCTTTAGAGTTTTGAGACATTCTAGTAGAACTACTAGCTTTATTTTAAAATTTCCTGTTAAAATTGGGAGTAGTGCATCTATATTTGAGATGGATACATGGATTAGCAGAATTAATGTTGTTAATGAGTAATCAACTTTTTACTGCTCTGTGTGTTTGATAGGAATAAAGTTTACAAAGGATTCTTTTACTTCATATTTTTAGTTTTGTTATAGCATTTACAAAGCAGCAAACTTTCTTTTTAAAATTGGATTTGGGATTGTGTGAAGATGCAAGTGTTCAACAGATCCATTCATATGTCAGTTTCAATTGTTTAACTGAGTGCAGAAGAGTAGGTTAGAAGGTCATTATACTCAGGGTAGTACTGCAGAGCTAAAGCTAATAGCATGACTTTGTTTCTGTTTACTTACCTTTCATTTGAAAAATAACTAAATGAGAAACTTTCTGATATGTCTACTAAAGGAGTAAAAGAATTTCTGAAACTTTCCTTTCTTGTGTTATGGTTTAAGCCAAGACAGCAGCTAAATACCACACAACTATTTCTTCACTCTTGCCCTCCTACAGTGGGATGGGGAAGAAAAATATAAAGCCTTGTGGGTTCAGATAACTGTGTTACAGGACAATACAAGGAGGGAAGAAGTAATAATGACACTTAAACTAATGAAAGAATGTGTCAGTCATGTGATACACAATGAAATTGCTCACCACATGGACCTTGATGCTCATCCAGTTCCCAGCAGCTCCCCTGGTTATAGTCTGAGCATGAATATCCTGTATCTAGTTCAGGCCAGCTGTCCTGGCTGTGCCTCCTCCCAGCTTCTTGTGAAACTTAACTCTGTCCAAGCTGAACCCAGGACATCTGTAACCAAGTATTTCCTGTGCATTTCTTTCTGTATATTTTATAAAATATTTGAAGAGTAGGATTGTAGCTCAAAAGATTCCATTTTAATGCTGTTACGTGTTTTCAAAAATTAAATGATCCTCTGGTGCATTTTAAATTAAGACAAGACATTTTGGTCAAGAATCCTGCATAGATTGCTGAGTAGTCAAAACAGACATTGTTGCATTTGGTGTGGTTATAGGAGCTACTGGACAAGGTGTGTTTTGAACAGTTAAGAGGAAGGCTGTAGTTTTATTAAGCCATTCTGATGCACACTGCCTTTAATTGAGAAGTCTCTCTAGTTCTCTAAATCTTGAACAAATAGCCATATCATTCGTGGTCTTTCATATGTTAACTCTACATGTCCACCTGGGAACTCAGAATTACACTCCTGATTTTTCATCAATTCTCTCCTTCTACAAAGTGGAACAACAGATAAGTGAAAACTGTAGCATTTGGGAAATTCAGTTGTCTTTCCATGGTTTTATAATTGTTTCCTCCACAAATGCCACATACGTTAGCACACCTATGCTAAAGGTTTTTCTAGTAAAGAAGCCAAATTATCTTGCCAAAAGCTGGTAGCACAGCAAATGTAAACTAAATCCTCTCGAATAAACTCCCTTAATGCTAGATGGAACATGGATTAATTCTAACCATTTGCAGTTTGTCTTATTAGCACAATATTTTTCACCAGGTACTCTGACCTGCTTAGTTCTGGACAGCCACTGCAAGATCATATTCAAACAATAGTGTCTTTTGTCTGTTGGATATGTCCTTTTTTTTATCAGTATATCAGCACCCCTTGTTCCTGATTTCCTTTGCTACAGTTGACTATTCTGGTATTTTCACAGGATATGTGAGGACTACTAGCACTAAAAAACTTACTGTGTTTTAAAACAGTAGTCCAGAATGTATGAAGTGAAATACATTGAATAATACAAGAACTAGAATGTCCAAGAAGCTTGGAATTGTTTTGTTGAAGTCAATGGAAAATTGTCAAGCCTATAGATTTTAAAAGAAGATGAAGAACATTGCAGCAGCTCTGAAGTCTCTCTTGATGAAGAAGCACCTAAAAAGAAATATGTTAGGAACAAAAAGTATTTATAAGCAATTGACAGAAGACTTGATCAGAGTCAAAGGGTAGAACTGAAAAATTGCAAAGCTTTTAAACTTCACAAATAATACTGAAACGAATAGCAATATGTTTATATGCCTGGCTGCAAAAAAAAGATGCAAGATTATTGACTAAAAAAAAATAACATAGAGCTTACTATGTGAAAGCCAGGTTTCTGGGTTCCTTAAGTTCTTTTTCTCTAAGGAATTAGCGCATATAGTATGAGGGCAAAAACCTATAGCTGATGGACTGTAAATAGCAATGGTCATATATGAAGGGGACAGGGGGCAAGTTAATCTAATGCACTTGAACATATGGGTCTGTTTCAGTGTACTATATTAATCTCTAGGACCATCAAGTTAGTTACCATTTAGGCCATATTGGATGTTTGCCTTGATACTAGAGGTGTTTCACATATTTGATTATATTCAGAAGCGTAATTGGATGAGGAATTAGAGGTATTTTGTGTCAAAGGTGGTTGTTATGCTAACTAGCTTAATAGATTTTTTGCGAGAGACCAGTTTGGAGCCCTGTGATTACAGATAAAGCTAAATGATGATAGATAACCTAGATAAGCACTTCCAAACTGGAAAGAAAAACAATTGTTAATAAACTTTAAAGAACATTTTAAATGGTCTAGTATAGAGCCTTTGTGTCGAGGAACATTTTCAAGAACTATTTGCGTTTGTTTTAATTCCAGGAAAATGTTGCAGTTTATTTGCTTCCAACCTGACTTATTTTCAGGCCAACCACGAAGCAGAGAGTTTCAGAGAGGTTCTTAGAAATGCATGTTTTCCTTCTCACAGATGTTTATCAGAAAAGCCATTGCTTATATGATTCAAGTACAGGATGCTCCTAATTCTGTCAGTATGGGGCTACGATTCATAAGGATTTCCTTTCCTTTAAAATAAAACTTGATTTTCTGAAATACATATTGATAAGAGGAGTAGTTAGTACGCTCTGTTTTTATAGTTTCTCAGTTTGTTGCACATTATGAACTGTGTTATGTAGCTGATGTTTTGGGTGGTGTTCAGCAGTCTCTTATGTTTTATTGGGTACCATTGCCATGTTCAGCAGAATTTTTGTAACAAATAAGGCTCAGTTACACTTACATGGGATGTTAATTTGTGCATATATACATGCATTTACTAGCATTAAAATAGGCTACAAAAAGTTCAGCCTTTTTTTCCTAAATATATTGTTAATGCTTTCATATTTTTCCCCTTGAAAAATCATTTTGAAAAATCTGTAGTGTTCACTGTGATTGAGCTGCAGTTAATAGAAGAGTCACTCTCTTGTACTGCAGTGGTTTATATAATTTTGAAATATGGATAATTTGAGGTGTTCAGATACATATTTTACTGTAAGCATAAATCCTGTAGAGATAAAATGCATATTTGAGGATGACGCATGTATAAATAGGTGTCTCTACAGTGGGATTTTAAAATCTGCTACTGTTGACCTCCTTATAAAAGTATAATACAGTCACTCAGCTGTTAAAAACCTGATCCACTATTTAAAAAATATACAAAAACAAATTGTCTATCTTTCTGCCTGGTCTCTTTTCAAGTCCTAACACAATGGAAACAGTGGGTGATCTGTCAATGCATTTGGATTGTCAATGATGGTTTTGTATAAATATTGGGAGGATAAGAAATAAAATTCACAGAGCAAAATATGATTTCATCTGCCTTTTCTCTGCAGCTCCATGGCTCATGCTGTGGTGTGAAATTCTCATTTTACATACTTTGCAGGCGGAGCACATGAATTATGCATTGAGCAAGAGAAATCTCCTGCTTCAAGTCTTATATGCATTTACCAGGTTCTATCTCTATTACCAAGATGAATTGCAAATGGAGAAATGTTTGATGGAATATAGCTTAACTTCTTTGTTTAGTATTCTGCTTTTCCTGTGGTGGGATCTCTTGGTAGGAAACTGTTTGGATTAAATTATAGACTTAGCTTAAAGAAGATGAAAAATTTGTTATAGAAAAGTGCCAGACACATCAGAGCCCTTTTATTGTCTTAACTTGGAATACAAAGCTTTTTTCTTTCTACAGAAATATTTGTTGGTAGTGTTTGTTGGCAGTCATTGGCTGTTTATTGTTCCTAGAAAGCCGATCAATTTTATTTTCTTGGAAAAAAAAAAATAAAAAAATTATTTCTGATAGGCAAGACCAAGGTAAATAGATTTATTTGGTGTTTAGGCAGAATTACACAGAATTAATATATATCCATATGTAGACATAAACATCTAAATATGAAAATATTTTTGTGTTTGTATACATGATATATATATATATAATACACACACACATAAGTAGTTTATGTATTTACTTAAGCTTTGCACACTTGACTGAAGTGGAAAATAAGATGTGATCATACTTAAATATTAGCTTTATTTTTATTTAGGTAGCTTGTGAATTTGCAGATGGTAGGGTTGTTTTTTATTGCTTATTTGTTTATAGTAAGCTGATATACTTAAGACCAGTATTCTGATAAAGTGTGCAGTGGAAGTTTTCCTTATCATGTGCTACCTTGATGTAATGATTCTGTACTTTCTACAAAATAAAATAAAATGGTCCTAAGATAAGGCAAAGTATTATTTTGCAGGATTTTACATAGTAGATTCAAAACAATATTTTGCATTTTGTTTTATAAAATTAGATATCAAGCTTTGTGATAACATACTTGGTGACTACTTTAGAGTCCAAAACAAGTGATAGAAAAAAACCCAACCAACCAACCGAAAAAAGTGTCATACTATTGGTGTTATTTGTGACATAGAATGTCCTGTCTTAATTGTCTTCAGTAAACAGATTAACAGTAAGAGGATTTCTTGGCTCTGACTCCTAAATTTTTCAAATATCTTGGCCTAGCAATGCTGCCATTGACAGAACTGAAGCACACTGAAAATTCTCATCCACTCATGTGGGTGAACCACTTTATAGACTGGCTCCATAATAAAAGGGAATGGAGAAATCCCATCAATACTGCAATAATTAGTAAATATAGAATTTTAGCTAAAAATAAATAAACTCTGAACCTTAATCATAGTTGAAGATAGAAGTGTATCTTATGGAAAAGTGAGAGCAGGGAATGAAAGAGTTTAGAAATTGAGAATTTGGGTTTTTTTAAAATGCATTCACATTTTCTTGAGGATGTTATCTGAAGAGTTTGTTAGCAAAAAATGTGATAGTTAATAGTAAAAATAGAGATAGCAGCTAAACTCTAATTTGGGGCTAAATATTCACCAAATGGTCCTATAAAACTTGGAATTGTTTAAAAGAATTGTCATTAAACTTTTTCTCTGAGACAGGAACAAGGAATAGAAAGAAGCAAACATAACCCAAGAGGAAATGGTTAGTGACTACACCACTTAGATGCAAGTCTCTGGGGCCAGATGGGATATGCCTGGGGATACTGAGCGAGCTGGAAGTGCTCTCGCGAAGCTACTTTAAATCATTTACCAGCAGTCTAACCACCAGGGAGGTCCCAGTTGCATGAAAGTTGGCAAATCATAGAATTATAGAATGTCGAGGGCTGGAAAGAACCTTGAAAGATCATCTAGTCCAAACCCCCTGCAGGAGCAGGATCACCTAGACCAGGTCACACAGGAACACATCCAGGTGGGTTTGGAATATATCCAAAGAGGGAAACTCCAGAACCTTCCTGGGCAGCTTGTTCCAGTGTTCTATCACCCTCACAATGAAAAAAATTCCTCCTCATGTTTACATGAAACTTCCTATGCCTCAGCTTCCACCCATTGGCCCTTGTCCTGTCATCAAGCATCACCAAGAAGAACCTGGCTCCATCCTCCTGGCACTCACCCTTTATATAAGCACTGATGAGGTCACCCCTCAGTCTCCTTTTCTCAAGCTAAAGAGCCTCAGCTCCCTTAGCCTTTCCTCATAAGAGAGGTGCTCCACTCCCTTAATCATCTTTGTGGCTCTGTGATGAACTCTCTCAAGCAATTCTCTGTCCCTCTTGAACTGAGGGGCCCAGAACTGGACACAGTACTCCAGATGTGACCTTACCAGGGCAGAGTAGAGGGGCAGGAGAACCTCTCTCGACATAATAGCCACACCCCTTTTAATACACCCCAGAATGGCATTAGCCCTCTTGGCCACAAGAGCACACTGCTGGCTCACGGTCAACCACCCATCAACTAGGACCCCTAGATCCTTTTCCCCTTCCCTGTCCTTTAACAGGTCAGTTGCCAACCTATACTGATACCTGGGGTTGTTCTTTCCCAGGTGCAAGACTCTATACTTGCCCTTGGTGAACTTCATTCCATTTCTTCCTGCAAAACCCTCCAGCCTGTCCAGGTCTCTCTGGATGCCAGCACAGCCTTCTGGTGTGTCAGTCACTCCACCCAGTTTGGTGTCATCAGCAAACTTGCTGACGGTGCACTCTGTGCCCTCATCCAGGTCATAGATGAATATGTTGAAGAGAATTGGTCCCAGCACTGACCCCTGTTGGACCTCACTAGTTACAGGCCTCCAACTAGCCTCCATCCTATTGACCCCAACTCTCTGGCTTCTTCAAGCAGTTCCCAATCCACCTCACTACCTGATCATCCAGACCACACTGCTTCAGTTTAGCCAGAAGGATGCTGTGGGAGCCAGTGTCAGATGCCTTACTGAAATCAAGATAAACAACATCCACCGCTCTACCATCATCTATCCACCTGATTATGTCCTCCTAAAAGGTTATCAGGTTGGTGAAACATGACCTCCCCTTGGTAAAACCGTGTTGACTGCTCCTAATAACCCCCTTGTCCTTGATAAGCCTAAGGATAGCGCCGAAGACAAGTTGCTCCATTACCTTTCTGGGGATGGAGGTGAGACTTGACCAGTCTATAGTTGTGTGGGTCCTCCTTACCCTTTTTGAAGACTGGAGTTTGCCCTCTTCCAGTTCCCTGGCACCTCTCCTGTCTGCCATGATTTACTGAAGATGGTGGAGAGTTGTCTGACAATGACCTGTGCCAGCCACCTACAAGCAAAGCTGGAAGGAGAATGCAGGGAACTTCAGGCCTGTCAGACTCACCATGGTGCTGGGAAAGGTTATAAAGAGATCATCGTGAGCGTCATCATGCAGCGTGTATAGGACGAATAAGGGTTCCAGCCCAGTCCAAGTGGGTTTATCAAAGACAAGTTCTTAAGTTCTGCTGGGGAGGCTTGGATTGTATATAATGAAAAAATTCTTCACATAGAGGTTTGTAAAACACTGGAACAGGCTGCCAGGGAGGTGTTAGTCACCATTCCTGGAGGCATTTAAAAGACAGACAGATGTGGTGCTGAGGGACATGGTCTAGTGGTGACCTGTCAGTACTGCGATGACAGTTGGACTTCATCATCTTAAAGTTCTTTTCCAAACAGAACAATTCTATGCAACTTCATAGACATGAATAATTCAAGTGGAATCTGTACTATTTTATTTTATAAGTCTGCGAAATAAGCATAAAAATTGACAAAGCTTAATGACTTGTCAGTAACCACACTAGAAGAAAAAAATGAGTCTGGTAGTCACCTGGGTTAGGATAGGATAGGGTTAATTTACACCACAAGTTGGAAAGGGGTGGTCCAGTCAGTGTGTTACTTCATGCTAATGTGTTATTTCATGCCATCATGACAGGTACATAAAGGTGAGGGGGTGAGTCGGGCCAAGTGCAGCTTTTGGGCGGGCAGCCTCAGGGGATGTGATGTGTCCCCAGTTCTTTGTTCATTTGTTATATCTCTTCCTGTGTGTTGTTTCGTTGCAGTTATTGTTGCTGCTATTGTTTGTTATTTCTCCTGTTATGTCATATTAAAATCTCCTTATGTCAACCTCTGTGGGGTTTTCACACTATTCTCCCTCATCTCCTTCCCATTTGAGAGGCTGGTGAGCAAGTTCTCTGTGGTGCTCAGCTCCCAGTTAGGGCTAAACTACAAACAGTTGTGACCAGAGTGTAACTGAAGAGAAGCTGCCCTGCAGCAGAGTTCCTCACTAATTCTGAACATGGCCTATAAGGAATGGAGTACCATTAGAAACATTTTAAAGATATTTTCTAATACTTCCTGTGTCCAGAGGAGTTTTGTGTTTCATGTAGCAATAGTAGAACACTCAAATACCATAGTGATAAGGAACATTGAAATATGTTGATTTTTAAATAATTTTAATAGTGGCTTTCATCTTTCTCTGTCGGACAAGACTCTAGGATATTTAAAGCACATCTGTAATGGTCACGTAAGTGATTAGTGTCTGAGCATGAGTTTATTGGAAGAAAATTATGAGCAATGTCATTTTGGCTTAGGTCAAGCCTAATAGTCATTAATCACGATGGCTTCAAGTAGGTGGAACATTACCTATTATATTCCATGATTCCTTGCAAAGAACATGGAATTTCTACCAAACTTGGGGATAAAACAGGCTGGGTGTTATTGTTAGTTTGCAACTGACCAAGAGGGTGTGAGACTGGAAGAAAAAAGAATGCACCTTTATAAAAGAGGTGCCAATTTATTCTGTGGTGGTAGTCAAAGTAAGTGATTCTAGGTGCTGTGTTTCTGAGGGAACTCCAAGATCCTATAGGAATTTGTATCCCAAGTGCCTGAAGAGGCTGTGAGAGCTTGTTAGAAATGCTCAAGAAGTGGTAGCTAGCATGGGCATGTGGATTTTCACTGATTCATTTAGACCTGTTGAAAAGGTAAAATAATTATATATATACACACATATTTGGCTGTCATGTGATGTTGAAGATAAAATTGGTAAACTAGGTTAACAGAAGGACTATGCTTAATTGCAGTATCTTGCATACTGAGAAATCTCTTCAGATCTAGAGGTAGTTGGCAAATTCTCTGAAGCAATGATAAACCCTTCTGTCTACTGAGTGAATCAGAAACATCAGAGTCGTCTGATTCAGACAAAGGATGCTTAAGAGTGGACAGGAATAGCATGATGAGAAACTGTCTGAAAAACCAGTGGGTAGTGCATCCAGGTTCCAACCATATCCAAAGATGAGTCCTTTTCACTTGAACTGCCATATTGAGCTGTGACACACTGAATGGTGTGCTGTCTAGACATGTTCTGTAGGTATGACCAACACTCATTCTTGATTGTTTTGTTGAAACAAATTTAATTGAAATACCTCCTTTGCCAACTCATTGGGATTACTCTGTTACTGCTATAGGCTTTACTTAGTCCTTATTATTAGAACTCAAGGCTTAAAATTTAAAAAAAAAACCCTCTTTTTTTGTGACCAAAAAAACCCCCTCTTATTTACTTCTCAATAGTAAGTAAAATCGCAGTAGATGATGGGACAGGTTTCCATACTCTAGATAAGTGTAAATAACACTACTTTCTTTTTGAATTCATTTTGTCCAGTTTTTCATACAGAAACAGAAATGTTAGTACTTAAGGCTTTTGTCTTAAAAAAAAAGTTTCCATGTATTTTAATGCTCTCAATAGAAGTGTCTGATCTGTCACCAGCATTTTTCTTTGAGTAGCAACTATTATTAATATTAAACAAAAATATGGGCTTCAGAAGAGTAAATATAACTCAAATGTAGAGTTTAGGTTCAACTTACCTATACAGAGGAATCTTTCTCACTTGGAAAATTATCTGAATGATGAGCCATGAAAATACATATATTTTTTTGCAGCAGAGAAAGTAAGCTTCACTTTATATATTTATCAAGAAAATACTTTTCTTTTGCTGATATGGTGAAAGTTGAAATATTCATGTTTTTTAACAGAAAGAAGAAAAATCAGTACAAGATAGAAAAGCTCCAAATAAACAAGATGTGTTTCTCTTAGATTTAGATGATTGTAAGTATCTTGATTAAAGCTTCGGTTTTCCCATTACATAAATTCAATTCAGTTTATTCAATGAATTTTAAATGTCTGAAACACTGATTCTTTTCATTTATCATAGCAGCTTCCTGACCAAAAAAAAAAAAAAGTTTCTAGGCCATCAACATATTTTTAAGCATAATTGTTACAATATATGATTTTTTTATTTGCTTTAGAACTGAGAAATAGTTTCAAATCTAGAATGTGTTGGTATGTAAAATGTTTGAGGGGTTTTTTTTATGTCTGGACTTGTTTTCTGGTGAAGGGGGCTTATTTTCTTAGGTGCCAATGGATGTCACTTGTACAAAACCTATGCAACCTATAAACCAACTGTTGTGCTATAATAAGATGCTAGCAATTACAACTTTGAAGAACAGATTAAAATGTAATCTTGGAATGATAGTATAGAGCTGACACTGTCTTTTGCCTGTGCTTTACAAAGCACACAAAATATAGTGTATAACAAAAATTAATAATAACAATGTAAGGGTAATTAATTAGAATTGCATTACTATATACCTTGTACTATATGCAACTTGCAAATGAAAATGTGCTGCATAGTATGGATCAGACTGAAGATTAACATAAAGGAGGACAAAATATTTTTAATGTAAACAGCATGGTCTGTACAGATTTATGTATACTTTCATTGTTTATATTCAGTATTGGGGTATATGTCTGAAAAAATAATCTGCTATTAAGAAGCATATATGCAAGAATAAAATAATTATATTTTAACTTAATGAAAATAGTTCATTGTTTATTACAGTTTTTCGGGGTTTTTTTAATCAATTGCCTTTTTACTTCTAGTCTGTCCTGTGACAACTCCTGTGGCAGTTCCTACAGCTGTTCTGTCCCCAAGTTTAACAGCAGATTTAGAGGGATTAAGTCTGTCAAGTTCATCAGTCATTGATGTAAGTAGCTTTTAGAAAGTGTAGGGAGGAGGGTGGGTTGTGGAGGTGCCTCTATTCAATCATTTGACATGTTTAAAGTGATTTATTTTTTTTTAGGTACTTTTGTTATAAAGATCTTGTATGAAATTCTGGTTTACATGCAAGTCTGGTAGCTTTATTTGATCTGTAATAATTACATTCTGAAATGTGGAGAGAAGTATGATTATTGCATGTCTAAGAAGGATACCTTCAGGGATTTTAACCTTCTCTTTCAATCTATCTTTTTTCTCTGCCTAAGGGAAACTTATTTGACAAATTTAAGTATCCAAACTATATGAATCTTTCAAATAATCTGGTTTCTACATAATAAAACATCACATACCTGTTAATCAGCCTGTTTGTTTACTAATTATGACAATTTGCTACTTGGAAGTAATTTCTCATGAATATATGAAACATAGCCCCTGGGTGCAAATAAAAAGGGTATAGATTTACAATCAGTGGCATATCAGTATGTGTCATGACTCATTCTGGTAGTGCTTTCTGCTTTGTAGCACTTTCCATTAGGGATTCTCAAAACTATAGGTATAATTAAGGTTAGCAAAGTCATGGTGCTAGAGGGCATTCCTTTGCTGGGGGAAGCATTTGTTCTTCTTGTTAGTGTTATTTTCTGTTTGGGATGTTTCAGTCATTTTCTGTGTTCAATTTAATTTGCAATTTACAAATGAATTTCTGCAGTACAACATTGGATACTTTTCCGTGTGGAAGGGGATGGAAATGAACAGAAAAAATACCAGAGGCACAGGCACTTTTTAGCTTACCCTTGCTTCTAATGAGGCTGGTATATAGACCCTACACTGCAACTTTAGTAATTGTTGTTAAAGTTTTGTGCTGGCTTTGGGAGCAATACACATGTAAAGTCAAATACTTCCTGCATAAAGGAGCTATGTGAATGACTTGATTAAAAAATAAAATATCTTAGCTGATGTTTTCAGTTTCATGTTTACAGGCTTTCAAATTTGATGTTGAAAAGATAGGTGCTCAGATAACATGTTGGATATTAGCCTTATCTAAAGAAATTATGATACAGTTTATATCTAAGGGAGAGCAGTATCAATCTGTATACATGCTTTACTTGATGAATAATCGTTTACATGTCACAATTTGAAAATGCCAGAAATTCTCTTCTGTATTGCTTTGCAGTGCAGTATGCAGCATTAGTTGGCAAGCCTGAGATTTATTACATCTGTGTTCTTATTCCTGTGATTGCAACCCTACAGTTGCTTCTTTGACAGCTCAAAACACAGGCAGTCATAGAATCATAGAATAATTTGGCTGGAAGAGACCTTTAAGATCATCAAGTCCAGCCATTAACCCTACACTGC
>JANHGL010013909.1:0-13242 GCA_024611195.1 Ceyx melanurus | reverse complement strand
TTCCCTGCTCAACCATGCAGGTCTCCTAACTCTCTTACTAGATTTCCTACTCTTTGGGATACACTGATCCTGATCCTGAGCCTGGAGGAAATGGCGTTTGAATATTAATCAGTTTGCTTTGGCCCCCTTGCCCTCCAGAGCCTTGTCCCATGGAACTTTTCCAAGCAGTTCCCTGAGAAGGCCAAGGTTGGCCTTTCTGAAGTCCAGGGTAGCAATCCTGCTTGTGGCTCTGTGCCTGCTGCCTGCAATTCTAAACTCCACCATCTCGTGGTCACTACAGCCAAGGGTGCCTCTTACCTTTCACATACTCAACTATGTTATCTGATATCTTTTACCACCATTTCTTTATGGATTTGTATATGTCCTTACATGTTTCTGATTCACTAGAAAGCATGCACTCTGATGAGTGAAAAGTGCAATATTTAATTGTTGTTTTATCTGTTCTTGACTTATAATATCCATCAACTTGTTTTGTACTCAACAGGTTACTGCCCAAGTCACTGTGCCAACAAAGACATACATACTGCTTCATCGAATGAGTGGAAAAGGATTAGCAGCTCATTATCACTTCTCAAGACAGACAGGCATTTTTGGTGATTGTATGGTTTCTGTGCAAATGACAGTAACAAATACAACTGATCAGAAGATAGAAAATATTCACATCAAGGAGAAGAAATTACATCCAGGCATGAGGATACATGAGTTTAATCCAATAGGTAATAACGGAATCCTCTTTTTAAATATAGAATATTAACCTTTTGCAAAATTTCAAATATAGGAAGATGGTTTTGCATAGTCATATGTATACACACATATATCAAAGAATCATAGAAATGTCTCATTTGGAAAAGACCTCAAAGATCACCACATCCAACAACAATAAAAAAAGGTAGAAACTCCCACAAACAAACAAACAAAAAATCAATCGGTCCAGTAGAGCGTGAAGTGCCTCATCTACACTTCTTTGTAATACCTTCAGGGGTGGTGACTCCACCACTTTCCTGGACAGCCCATTCCAGTGCTTGACTGTAAAAAAAATATTCCTACTATCTCATCTAAACCTCCCCTGGTGCCATTTCAGGCCATAACCTCTAGTCCTGGCATTACTTGAGAGAAGAGCCTGTGCCCACCTCACTGCAATCTCATTTCAGGAAGTTGTAGAGAGTAATTAAGGTCTCTCCTCAGCCTCTGCTTCTCCAAACTAAAAAGCCCAGTTCCCTCAGCTTCTCACAGGATTTGTTCTCCAAACCCTTCATCAGCTTGGTTGCCATTCTCTGAACTTGCTTTAGCAACTGAATGTCTTTCTTATGAGGAGCCCAGCATTGAACACAGTACTTTATGTGTGGCCTTGCCTGAGTACAGGGGCACCATCACTTCCCCAGTCCTGCTGGCCACATTTTCTGATACAAGCCAGGGTGCCACTGTCCTTCTTGACCACCTGGGCACACTGCTGGCTCATGTTCAGACAGGTGTCCACCAACACCCCTAGGTCCTTTTCCAGCCACTCCTCCCCAAGCCTGTAGCATTCTATGGGGTTGTTTTTGACCCAAGTGCAAGATCTTTGACCTTGTTGAACCACATACTGTTGCCTTGGCCCATTGATCCAACTTATCCAGATCCTTCTGCTGAGTCTCCCTACCCTCAAGCAGATTGACACTCCCACCCAGTTTGGTGTCTTCTGCAAACTTGCTGGGGAAGAACTCAATCCCCTTGTCTAGATCATTGATAAAGTTATTGAACAAGGCCAGCCTCAAAACAAAGCCCTGGGGCACACCACTGGCTGCCAACTGGAAATAACTCTGTTCACCACTCTGT
This sequence comes from Ceyx melanurus, assembly GCA_024611195.1. Lineage (NCBI taxonomy): Eukaryota > Metazoa > Chordata > Aves > Coraciiformes > Alcedinidae > Ceyx > Ceyx melanurus. The sequence goes on along the minus strand of JANHGL010013909.1, from coordinate 11,427 downwards.
GAGCCCAGGTGACCAGACAGTTTTTAACTCAGTGAAGAAGAGTCTGAAAGCTTACCTGCTTGTCCAAATATATCAATTCCAACTGATATGCTGACATTTTTCTGTTTTTGACTGTTTTACAGCCTTAGTCCAGAATAGCTATCATGGGCTACTTAAGAGTGTTTTGATTTATATATTCACTTAACTTTCTTTCCAAGATTTAAAGAACATTTGTAGATATATAATTTTTTTTGGTGGGTCAGAGCATTCTCATTGTTTCCCTTGAGATCTTTTGGAAGTGGTATGCTTTAGTCTGGTTTACATCTACCATATTTACACAAAGTGAGACTTAGACTAGGTAGAAGACCATGTTGTAGTCAGCCCTAACCTGAATTGTTTTACTTTCAGCCTTTTGATGGGGGATTTTTTTTTATTTGTTTGTTTTGTTAAAGTCCGTTAGTGGAAAAGAGAAGAAAATCTGAGAAAAAAACATGTAAACTTTTAGATTATAGCAACTTTTGTTCAAGGATATACCGGCTTTCTCATCGCAGAAGTTCTCAGCACAATATAGTATAGGCAGAAGAACCAAAAATGTCTCTATTTCATAATATAAATGGAAATTACAAAAAAATTTGCTTTTTTTTTTTCCATTGTGGTGTTAGGTAATGTAAATTTTATTGTTATCTGTTGTGTTTTGCTATTTATTAACTATATTTGCAAACTGTTGCTATTGAAAATGAAATCTCCATGCTGGATCTGAACACAAGTTAAAAGGACCTAACTTCAATAGATTGTTTTGTTGGGGTTTTTTACTGTGAATAATTTTCCTAGGTTTTCTAATACAAATCCTTGTTTTTCATGTGGGATTGTGGGGAGAGGGGATCCAGAGCTTAAACTTGCAAGAGTGGCACTTGAGTGATGCCTACTTGAAATAAAACTACAAGTATTGGCTCTTTTTTTTTATGGAACGATTTATTTTAATGTAGGTTATCTAATTATGTGGAGTATGGGGATTTTCATCTAGGGTCTTCTGTTGCTTTGCATGTGTACTTACCTATTCAAAATGTTTTCATGTAGAGTGCCTTGAGCCTGGAGGATCCATTGCTGTTTCAATGGGTATTGACTTCTGTGATTCTACTCAGATGGCCAGTTTCCAGTTATGGTGAGTTCTTGGGGAGGGATAGTATTTTTTTTTGCTCTTAAAAGGCAAAAACAGTGTATGTTGGCACTAGCAGACCTGCTATTCATCAACTTTCTAAAAATATAGACAACAATTCACAACATGATGTATACCCAATTTTTTTTTAGATAAATAAGACATAAGTAGTGTTACTATTACAGGGATTATCAGTCTTCTTCAGTCTTCCATATAACTTTTTTATCACCTGCCTCTAAAAATGGAGATGTGATGGTAAGCACAAATCTGGATTTGAAATCAATATATGTAAGATCAAAAACTCATTGACAGATTGTGTTTGGGAGGTCCAGCTTTTCCCTGTCAAGTATGAACATCTCTTCTGATTTAGAATTACTTATCTGTTCCTGAGCTTTACTTCTATTCCCCCCTGGCCCTTGGGATTCTTCTTATTACACCACCTTGAAGTGACTATTTTGCTGGAGTATTCTGTGCATGTTCTTCCTTGTAAGAAATCTCTCAAAAGCACGTAGTGTGAGCAATTTTACTACCTCAAGTGCTTATTACAGCTGTTTGTGATCTATGTAACATGACTGCATGAAACCAACCCCAAAATTTTCTGTCCAAAGAGGCTTATTCCTCATGCTGTAAATTCTTTTAAATTATTAGAGAGAATGAAAACAAGTAGCTGTCGGGCCAACTAGATTTTTGTCTTACGTACTTGATTTGCGTTTTTAATGCTCATCATTGGTACATTCAAGATCTGACTTTCTGTGAGTTCCTGTTGTGTTCCAGGCTATCGTGGAACCTGTTCAACATTGGGAACTCTGTTACAAACTAGCGTTTGAAACTGTGGAAAATTTTTAGTAGCAGTATCCAAACATTAGGAATGAATACAAGGGGAAAATCTTGATACCTTCTTTTAAGAGCTATACAGGCTTCTGTAGTCTTCAAAAGTGTGAAAAGGCACTAAATAGATCTGCACAATTCCTTTTTTCCTCTTGAGTATTTTTAAATGTTTTTTGACATATTTTATCACAAGAAGCACTACATTCCACATTCTGCACAAAACCCAGATATTTAATAGACATTCACATTGCCACATTCCAGTTTAGAGGAAGCCATTCGGGAAAGTTCTTTACCCTGTTCTTGAATAATGTAGAATTTTTAGTGTACCATTGCACAGATTGCTCAATTTCCAGGTTATTAAAGATAGTTGGAAAATCTTGTTAATACATCTGTACCCAAGTGACTCAAAAAGAACCACTGCTAAAATATTCTAGGGACAAGGAGATTTTAGTTTGCTGTTTTGGTTTTTTTTGTCCACTCCTCAAACCTTTTCTGGTACAGTAGATACTCATGTGCGATCATTTTAGAGATATTAATACTTCCAGCAAGATCTCTGCAGTGCATACTTTATGTGCATCACATTGTTGGAGCTGGTCTGTATGCTGTTTGCTGGAATTTGGAAACAGCTTTGGGCTGTTGCCTGATGCTGGTATGTTTGGGAAGAGAAGTTCCTTTCTAGGCAATACAGTTTCTTAATTGCTTTAAAATTATAGACTCTCTTCCCCTAAATATATTTTATTTGTTAAAATTAAATATGCTCAGTTTATCAAGGAGGACCATTCTTTTTTAAGTAAAGCAGACATTTTTCCTTCAAGTACATATTTTCAGTATACTAATGTTTTGATTGCAGACTTACACAATTTATTGCTAAGAATCTTAGCAGTGATGAGGATAAGCAATGTAGCATAACACATTGATTTTATGCAGATCATCACCTTTATGTTTTGGGAGGTCTGCTGAATTAGTGATATATAAAAACTGATTACTTTCTCCAACATTGCCTAGTAATTGTTTATTATTTTCCTATTAGACAAACAAGACAGATCAATATTCCTGAGCACCAACCAGACTATGAGTAACATCACTGTAAATAGATTTGCCTCAGACCTCAGTGGTGTATTCATTTTAATGATTTGGACAATGTGAGTCCAATGACAAAGCTCAAGCTAAGTTTAAAATTAAATTAAGAATAGGAATTGCTTACTTTGTTCCTTCGATAATTGATAGGGCCTTGTTTCTTTGGCAGTAGTTCTTAGAAAACAGTATAAAAATAGGTAAAATATTATTTGCATTATATTTGCTATTTTACTGTTAAAACCATGTGTTGTTCAAAATCCTACTGATGTTCAGTATCAATGCAGAAATTGTGCCTTGTGATGTTTTGGGGGCAATGTCTGAGAGAATTCAGCTGCAGCCATTTTAACTTGTCATACTTCTTTAAAAGACTTTGTCCAAAAGAAAGAATAACTTGTAGAAGTTGGTCAAAATGTAGTTGAAATACTGTGCACACAAAGGCATCAATATTCTTCTTTTTCCTGATAACATATCTTTATGAAAGACATTGTCAGTCATTTTGCATTTTAGTTAGAAGCATGTTCAGCAGTAAAGTGTTCCTGATCATAATAATTTTCTTTACGTTGTTCTAAGAGGAACACTTTGTCTTGCATCAAATGTAATTGATCCTGAAGCAGTGTAATCACAATTACTCACTTTCTTAATTGGCCTGCCCAAAATCAGAAAATGGAAACCGATCGGCAGTGTTTAAATCAATAGCTTTGTAGTAAAGCTTGTGGGGGTAGGGAGATAGTGGTAATAGGTAGATCAATTGGTCTTAGATGCCAATCATGGGCTGTGTGTTTTGCATAGCAAACACTACTTTTCTGCTTGGGGATGAGCTGTTGTACTAGCGGTTCAATAAATGCAGAATGTATAAAGAAAAAAACTAACACGAGCAATAAAATGTTTAGATCTCTTTTGGAATTTCTTGTACAAATCAAGGACAATGAAAGAGAAACTGCATTTTAGAGAGAGCTTTGGAGAGTCCATGCTCCCCATCATGGTGATGAGCATGCTGAAGTGGCTTTATATTTCTTCCTCTGCACTGAGGCAACAGCCGCTGGGGTTGGCTGCTGTTCTGTTCTGGGTATGGGTGCAGGTTGCATGGACAACACGTCCGTAGGCTTTACTGAGCTGTCCCTTTCTGTGAGTGCAATTGTGCAGCCGCAGCACAGTAAGCACTAACTACTGTCCAGCATGTGGTGGCATGTTGACTTTCCTCAGCATTACCTGGAGGAATGTCTTTAAGGCAGTGCTGTACTTTGCTGGGGATTTGAATGTACCCATGGGGTACTATGGGAACTGGAGCTGGTTCCTGTTCTAGCACTTGACTAATATCTCCTCTGTCAGTGCTATCACCCAATGAAGATGGGTCACGTCTTGTGTGGATTGAGGTAGATCAGCTGGCTGATGGGCCTCTGCGCGGCCTTCCTACATGCTAGGACCACTGTAATAGTTGAACCCAAGGACATTAGCCTGTTTTTAATTATAGGAAAGACTGTATTGCCCATGCACAACAGAAACATTAGTAAAACATAACATCTTTTGTGTCTACTGGGAACAAGTCTGTTATGAAACAAATACTTGTAACATCAGGGAAACAAGAAACAAAATCCTGGAGGTGTGTACTTCCCCTTCTCTTTGGCCTGGCAAATGTACTATTGATTGTAAACTCCCATGTGTGGTTACTGAGGTTCCAGTAATAACAGATCCCTTGGTAGATGGTAGTGAGAAAAATTATCAGCATGGAATTCATGATATCGTAAACCCAGCATATTAATTTAATACCACCCACCACTATTTTAATAATCACATTCATTTCAAGGAAAAGCTGTATATTTAGTCTATGTGTGATAGTGTGTGATAAAGAGAATGACAAATGGGAAGATTATATTCTCCATCTGAAAAATAAATTTAATGAGGTAAACTGAAATTAAAGTAAACCAGACACTGGCTAAAGTGAAATTTAAAACAGTGGTTTTGAAGAACAACTATCAATCAGAATTTCTGCTTGCAGACTCTGAAGAGTTCGTGGTTTATCAAATAGTATCTGTTAGCATTTTAATCACTAGAAGAAAGGGAATTTGAATGTTTGTTAATGGCAGAGGTGTCAAGAGGTCCTCTCAAGCAGTTGCAGCCATATAAAAGTCAAGCTATGCTTATGCTTTTATTCTTGTTGTGAAGATAGTTACAAGCATTTCAAAGACACCTAATCATTGATGTTGTAAGTCAAGTTTATGTACAAATGGCATGCCCCCATCAATGTTATTGTACACAAAACTATTTATCTGTTTCATGCTGACTTATGTGGTTCAAATCTTGCTTTAATATGAAAAATAACATTGGTTGAGCCATCAACTGAAAAATACTAATGAAGGTGTCATATAGTCTTAAATAGTTTGTATAAACAGCAAAAAATTATAAAGCTGTTGGTTAAGGATCCAGCCTTCATCTCTTAGGCTGATGGAACTCTTGGTAAGTTTTCAAACGAAAAATTAAAACAAAAAAAATGTATACTACTTTCCTATTTTATAATAATGTTGATCAGGCCAGCTAGTCAAACAAACCTCGCTCTTTTAATATCTTCAGTAATCACGTTCTTTTAAGTAGTATGGGGGGAAAAAATTTATTTGAAAAGCTCATATTTGAGATGGCATCCATAAACATAATTATAGCACATCAGACATCAGAAAGTAAGAATGTACTAGTTCCTAAATGTTTGCTTGTGAAATTGGGTAATTACTGTATTAGAATTTTTTTTATCAGTCTGTCTTTTTTTCAGAATTTTCAAGTTGCAGTTACAAAAAAATCTGTAATGCATGTTTGAGGTTAATTTGCATACATTCATATTAATTACATAACTATATTTTCCATTCTAAATATTTTATCAAGATATTTAACTAGGATATCTGAGGCATATCAGCAATCAATATGTATTATTTGGTACATTAGGAAAAAAAAAGTGTTCCTTTCTGAAAATTTCTCATGCCTCAAAGAATTAACAGAAATTCTGAGTGGATGTACTGATCTTTAATTGCTAGCCAAATCCCTTAAGATGGAATTAGTCAATCAAACATAGCAGAGTGCATGTATCTCAAGTTTCTGTAAACCAGAACACCCAAGATAAGATGGTTGGAAACTCAGAGAACTGAATGGATAAAGAAAGTTTGCTGTGTGGTATTTATTTCTTGAGGAATCTATGACATCTGCAGAATCTAAGTTACTAGTGATGGTATTTTTTTAACTCTGTGCTATTAGAAAAACTGCCTCAAATCTGTGATTTTCCAATATGATTTTACAGCAATCAGTATGCTGTGGGGTTGTTTTTAAATATACAAAACATTACAAAATTGAAGTGATATTTAATTTTTATATCCAAATTAATAGTTTGGTCAATCTGTGGTTTTTTTTAATACAGTAATAATCCTTTTAAACTGAAATTATGCATTTCTTTTATTTGCCCTTTGCAAACATTTAGTTTGAGAGATGCCTTATACATTACAATTAATATTATTAGAAGAAATGGTTACATTTTCAGAAATACAAGAGCATGCATACTATATATTATTACAGCATTTAGACTGGAGGAAATTAACTTAGTATACTGATGTAAAAAATCAATAGGCTTCTAGATTAACAAGCTAGAAATTATGCAAATAGTTCTATTTATGGATTCCATGGTAAATTTCGAGCTCATATGTATGTGTTAATCTGTTTTGAAGCACTTGGTTGATTCTCTTTAATTTCTCTTTTCCAGCACAAAGGATGATCAGTTCAATGTTAACATTCAACCCCCTGTTGGAGAACTACTTTTACCTGTCACTATGTCAGAAAAAGACTTCAAGAAGGAACAAGGTGAGAAATTAATCAGCTTCAAAAAATACATTTGGTTGAGAAGAGGACTATGTGACTTTCAAGTATATGGCACGTGTAGCTTTTTGTGTTAAGTTTCTCTTGGTATTCACTCTGATACTAATGATTTAAAGTATCTTTAAAAGGATGTGCAGCAGTATATGACAGCTTTTCCATGTGCCTTTAAAAGCACAAAGCCCACCCTTTACCCTGAAAAAGTCTTTTGGCACAGAGTTTTGGCTTCCTATCTTGAAGTGTGGAAGTCTATCCTATTAGTAGTAAAGAAGAAAGTTGGAACCCCAACTCAATGAAGTAAACCAACTAAACATTGTTATGGTGTCTGACCTTACTAGTCTTTGTTCAAAGGCTGCTTTTAAATACTAGTAGTGTACCTTTTTCTCATCTACTTCTAAAAATATTTTCATCTCTTTCCTTTCAAAAATTGAATATAAATAAGCTTATTATTGGAATACTGTTTTAGGAAGATAACAAATTCTACATACTTCTGCATTCTTCTAATGTAGTATCTTTAAAGAATGTCTTTCTGATGCTAGTCCAAACACCAACCTCCATAAAAGCTTTTAGTGTCCTGAATATTTTATACAAAATAATTAGATGAAATTGTACTAAGCTTTGACTGTGCGCTAAATGGAAGAGTCAGTGCTGCTGCCCTTGATTTGGATAGGATTCTTGGATATTTTTAAATATAAATGATAGCATTTTAGATGCATTCAAATGTAATAGTGTTTACTCATATATCTCAATGTATGGGTATTTACATGTGTAAATCTCTTCACACTGAGGTGAGACTATACCCCTGGGATCCTGTCACATGCGTAAGGCTCAGAAACTCAGTATATCCATCGAGCAGTCAAGTATACCAATGAGTCATGCCTGTGTATCACTAATTATTAATTTAGAGCATTTCTTGCTTTTGTATTTTTTAATGATTAAGAAAGTAGTTCAAATATTGCCTGATCCCATTTTCAGTTAAGCTTATGGCTGCAGTGAAAAGTTAGGATTATGATTTGTTTTCTTAACCAATTGATACTTATTTTGCTATTCTTATCCTTTGCTGGCTAAAGCCTGCCTCTCTGCTTTATACCTGCTCAGCAAACCAAGGTGAGTGATTGAACGAGGCTGTGCCATGTTTATTTTAAACTGTTCCCTTCTGAAATTTGTAACTGAGGGTGTAGTGGAAAGAGACAGGTTACTGTGCTTCTTCCACCTTCCCCCAATTTTATATTTGCTTGCTTCATGATATTTTGATAGAGTTTTTGTATGTTTTACTGTGACTGAGGGCTTTTTTTCCTCCTGACTGGCCATACAGAACCATGAGCACATAGAAGAAGTGTACTTTGAGAATAGCTGTGGTCCTCTGTGGAGTTGTTGCCAAAATTCCTTTTTCTTCTGCCATTTTACTTCTATGGTTGTTGATTATTTGTCTGAATAAATCTGGCAGCTGTTTGCTATGTTTAATAGAGCAGAAAGGCTACTCTGAATAAAGCTATTTGAAAATTTGTTTATATGAAGTATTTGCAAATCCATGAAGGTCTCTTGGCATTTCTGTATCGCTTGCTCTGTCTTCCTGAATTCATTCTTTGATGCAGGACTTGATGCTGGTAAATTTACCACAGGTTTAAAACCTCTTCCGTCTTTTTTCTTATAGATATTAGTGCTATTTCAGAAAATTCGTTGTAATAGAGGTCTCAGTTCTAAATTTTACATAAGTATTGATAACAGATATCTAGAGCAGCTAGCATTTGGGGAGAATTAATATGTGATCTTGCTAAATGAAAAATCCAAATTACAATAATAAATGCAGCGCAATTTACAGGTTGGTATATACTGTTCTGTTTTATGTTTAACTTTGACATGTCTGTATTCTCCAAATGAATCTGATTTATATAACTTGATTTTCACTTGTCATGCTTTTTCTTTTTCCTTTTTTTTTTTGTTTGATTGTTTGTTTGTGGACATAAACTGTTTCAAGTCTTGTATCTGGAGATGCCTTATTTATATGCAGCCAAATCCAATAGGTTAAAAAAAAAATGAAGTGAATGAAGAACATTAGAAATGTAAAATTATATTAAGGAGAATGAGAATATGTATAGGTTTTAAGGTTTTTTACATCTAAATTGCATGTGTAACCTACTAAGAATGCTAAGGAGGAAATAACCAATTCCACACTGCTGTGTGGAAGCCTTTACTCAATTACACTCTGCTGTTTTGCATTGTCTGTTAGATTTGTGTATGTCCACTTTCTTCGTGATGGCATAAGGAAAGGGGAACAGAGACATTATTGAATATTCATGGCTGAGATGGTTATGTAGTGGTATCGGAGCCTCAAAGGCAGATTTATCCTCATGCGCATGGTGCAAATAGCCTTTGCTTCACCATTGCCCCTTCCCTTCTTCCCTCCTGAGCTGGGGAATCCCCTGCTGAGGTATTCCCTTGAGCAGCAGCCCAGATACCCTCTGATCTTACGGTTGACAATTTGGAACCAGTGGATAAAAATGGTGTTGCCCAAACTACTCTTTACTTCCTGGTTAAATATTTTTACTGATCATCAGGCCTTAGAATTTCATACCCTCTTTTACATAATAGCCCCATTGAAAGTCCAGATTCTGTAGCAGGAATTCTGCATGAGCAAGACATGTACTTTTGGAAATTCTGCATCCAAATTTTTGCTTGTCTGCTGTTTTTAAAAATTAATACACAAAATACCCCTTGCCTTAGTTCAGAATAGGATTAGTCTGGTATCTAACATACCTTGTTACCTACCAGTGTAATTTGCCCAATTTAATTTCCCTTGTAATAATAAAAAATGTGTATAGTTTTTTCATTGTCTCAGTCAGTTAACCCAGATTAATTGCTTCTCTGTGCCTGACTAAAATTTTCTTAGATTCTCAAGTTTCAGGCAATATTAATGGCAGCATGCAATTGTTGATATAGCTGGATGTTAATAATAATTTTTATTAAAACTTTATGTGGTTTTAAAATAGCCAGTTAAAATTACATTATGTATAAAGACTTCCCGGAAACACCTCCCTGGACATATCTTTAAATAATTTTGTCTTTAAGAAAAAAAAATAAATAAATTGTAGATCTGATTCAGACTAAAGGAAAAAAAATACAAACAGCCAACCAAGGAAATAAAAACATAAAGCCCAAACAAAAAACAAACACCTTGGTTAAGTAAATTTTATGCTTAATTTTATTAAGATTTATATATCCAACTTGTCTTCCTAAAAAGCAAGACGCTAATTCTTTAAATGGTTGGACGTTTACTATTTTCTGGCCCTTGACTACCACAGGCAATCATATTTGATGCCCCTTAATTAGAGCACCCTTTTCTCTTTCCAGGTTCTTTTCCACCTCAGCAATCGAGACAATACATTTGCTTACCATGCTGCTCTCCTAAGTGTTCTTTTGCATGTAAATTAATCTTGATTCAGTTTACACTGTCATGCTGAGTGGTACAAATTGCCTATAACAATAAAACAGCATGAGTTAAAAATAAAGGGGGGTGAAAAGGCAGATTGAATGTGTGCCTTACTTGATAGGATGTTACTTTGCTTTATGCCAATACATTAGTCGACGATAATGAATCTTCTGTTCTGAAAAGCATGGTTTAGTTGATTTTTTTAATTTTACTTCAATGGAGCAGTACCTTGTCTTTTATAGAACAAGTTAGACAAACCATTAATGACAAGAGTGTTAAGGTTAAATATGAAGCAATGCATTCACTTCTCTGAGTGCTATCCATCTTTCCATTTACAGGAGCTTGACAAAAGTACTGGCTTTGTACAACATTTCCTTTAATTACATGCTGCGGGAAACAGGCTTTTAACATAAACATAGTTGCATTCATTTATTCAGCATTTGCTCTTCAATAGAGCTTAATGGAGAAGGTTTAAATCCTAAATGAGTACACACATCTCTCAGCAGTGTTATGTCAGTCCCTGTGCTCTGCTTAAAAGCAGTTTTAGTCTGTGTATGTAGTTTTTAAAGCTTTTGCTTAATAGTGAAGTTAAACAATTTGAAACAGAATGTTCTATTCCCAAGATATAGTCGATCTTTATGGAAGTTGTATGTTTATTTTTGTTCTCTTCAAGAGCAGATCATGTTCAAAAATACCCTGCTATTTACTTATACTTATGACCTGTTCTGTTTTTACGTTTATACTTCTTATTTTGTGGCAGCAGCTAATGTACATTCTAGCACATTAAAATATTAGATTTTTTTTTAATTGCTCTATTAAGCGTCTTAGTGCCATTTACCCTGGGTTAGAACTGTATGTGCAGCCCTAAAATATTAGCCTTTTGAGACTAGCATTGTTTTCATTTTTAATGTTATCGTGGATTTCACATGCTTCGTGTCTCTGCCTGAAGTACTGTGCTCCATTGTTTGTCTGCATTTTCAGCTTCTGAACATAGAGTAAAAATATACAACATTAAGTTGTAGTTACTGTTGTTTTTTCATCAACATGCGTGTCCAGAAAGACATCCTTATAAACAAGGGATGGGGAAGGGGGGGGGGGGGCGGGGGCGGGG